>JAIUND010004078.1:0-13265 GCA_034699125.1 Gisinianus flammeolus | reverse complement strand
ATGTGAATACATATGGGAGACCATATGTACGCACATGTAAAACAACCATCGGTAAATTTTGTCATAAGAAACTGTCCCTAAATAAATTGGCCACACTGTATATCAGATATATGATATAAAAAGACAAGAAAAAAAATATTATATATATATATTTAATGTACTTGTTGACGTAAAATCAAAAGACTTTTTCTTATGTTATATAAACATTTGAGTTCAAAAAGAATTATATTATTATTTGAATAATTAATTTTAAAAGGCGAAAACATTATTTTTTTTGCGTTTCACTATCGTAGATACTTTACATTGTTCGAATTCTTATAAAAAGCTATATATATGTTATAGAAAGCTCAAAGAATATATTATATATTACATTTTATTCTTCCCATCTCATTCTCTCTATATTTTGTTCGTGTTTGTTGTGTGTAAAAGTATAAATATAGATAGATAAAGAAATTAATATTATTATGGAAGAGAATTTAAAGTTGATAGTTTGTTCAAATGTGAAATGTGTGTGTATGTATTTAGAACAAAATTGGGAAACAAAAAATTACTTGCGAAATTGTTTATTTATTACTATATATTATTATAGTTGTTGTTACTACTCTTTTTCATAATAATAATAATTATAATTATCATTAGTATGAATATAGTATTATTTAAAATAACGGAAAACGGAAAAAAATAAATAAAAATGATAGTTAAAATTTGCACGTTCAAAAAAACAAGTATAAACCTGAAAAAAGTCTCTTATTAATACACGCATTTAATTGTCATCGTTTTCATAAGGAAATTAGTTAATAAATAAACATAATTGCAAACATTTCGGAAAAAGTTTCTCAAAAATTTTGAATTCCGTAATGGGGAGTTGGGGGGAAAAAGTCCCCGACCCCGAAAGCCAGCCGACTACAGTCGGCGCTTATTGGTCCGCCGTTCTCCCTCGCTTTGTCATACAGCATTTTTTATTACTACATTTCATTTTGAACGTACAACACAGACGAGCGTAGCTAGCGTCATTTTTGTGCTGAGCAGAGATCGTTACTGAAATATCATTTTGTGAACACACAGACAATTAATAATGGTGAGAAATCATTGTTAAATTTACTTTAATCAGAGTCTACTATACATCATTCGATACAGGAAGATTTGATCTTGTCACTCTCAAAATTTCAAATCTCTAACTTTAGTTTTAACCCATTTTTTCTTTGAGTGAAATTGACTCAATTTCCTGTTTTCCTCTGTGTGTGGATTTAAAGTAATAATAAGTATTTCACTTTTCAGGCTGGAGGAAAAGCTGGGAAAGATTCTGGGAAGGCAAAGGCGAAAGCGGTATCTCGCTCAGCGCGGGCCGGTCTACAAGTATGTCAAAATTAATTTTAATTCACTTACAAGTAGTTTAAGTCTAGTTTTTTTGACGTGTTAAAAATTAAGAATGGACAGGCAAATCTCATTTTTATTTTTAAAAAAAATTATTCTTTTGTAGTATATGCATAAGTACGAGTAAAAAATTAAAATGTAATAATCAACTTTTCATACGATTATCATAGTTCCCTGTCGGTCGTATTCATCGACATTTAAAAAATCGGACAACCAGCCATGGTCGAGTTGGAGCAACTGCAGCAGTTTATTCGGCAGCAATCCTCGAGTATCTCACAGCTGAGGTAGAAATTATTATTATTATAATTAATAGTTTTTTTTATTGTTGACAAAAAAAAAAAAAGTTGTTTCGTCCGTTAATTTTTTTTGGCGCCCAAACAGAGTAGTAGGGATATATGAGGAATATTTACAAACACCAGTCCTTGTGTAATTGTTACATCAATTCTTAAAATTCAATTATTATTAAATGACTACATTTATTTTTATTTATCTGTTTTAGGTGTTGGAGTTGGCAGGAAACGCTTCCAAGGATTTGAAAGTAAAGAGAATTACACCACGGCATTTACAGCTTGCCATCAGAGGAGACGAAGAACTGGATTCTCTCATTAAGGCAACAATTGCTGGCGGAGGTTTGTGATAGTTTGCGTATTTTTTTTTTTTTTTAATTATTTTTATTATTTATAGTAAACTGTTCCATTTATATTCTTCTTGTATGTAAAGTATTTTAAGACGATTTTTCTCAATTTGTTGTCATTATTAGGTGTTATTCCTCACATCCACAAATCGTTGATTGGCAAGAAAGGAACTCAAAAGCCTGCATAATGCAAACATACAAGGCAGGAATATGGATTGACTACGAAGTCTCCTATACTCTCACCACTAATTACATTAATAAAAAAAATTTACTATTATCAACCATAAAACTAATTATTATATATAAGTAAGAATAATTACTATGATAGGAGTTCTCTATTTAAATATACTTTAAAGAAAATTTATATAAATCAAGTATATTATTGTTTTGTGTTTTTTTTTGTCTTTATTATTATTATCATGTTATTATAAAGTAATTTTTATCTCTTCTGTTTTCTCGTACGATATTTAGACTTTTAAAGAGTACATGCAGCTGCGTGTATATTCATTTTAATATGTAAATGTATTTAGACTATCTTTATATATAATAAGAAGAATAATATTGATGAAATGACGATGATGATGTAATTTCCAATTTTTCCAATTCCATCTTTTGTATAAAAAAAATCACAATATAATATTTAATATACATGCATCCATTCAATAATGAGTAAGTAAACAAAATGGAAGATAAAAATTCCCAATAAAAAGATTTCAATTTTGTTTTTCATAACAAAAAAAAGTACAATTTGCTACTACAATCTTTTACTTCATAATTAATCATAGCATATGCAATAATTTTAATTAATCCAGCTCAAATATTTTTAAATGGATTTATATGATGAGGGAGGGGAAAAGGTTCATGGAGTGACGAATTATGTCGTCGTTTGTACACCAATCCATAAATTCCTCCAAACTGATCAAACCATCCGAATTCCCATCCATCTTCTAAAACAAAACCATGTATAAAAAAACAAGCATTTGTACAAATTTCTTTGTATGTAAGTAAATAACTATGTTTTGCTTTGGAAAAACAAGGACGAATTTTGCACCTCGAAAATGTAATTGACTCGCTCTTCAATAGTGACCACGTCGACTGGAGGATCCAGGGAATTGCCCATGAGTTGGAAAATGGCTGTGACTACTTCCGTCATCTCATCCCGACTAATATAGCCGTCCCCATTTATGTCGTACAGGCGGAAAACCCAGCCCAATTTCACTTCTAATGTTCCATGTGAGAGCACGGAGAGACCCAAGACGAAATTCTACACAACCACCCATGAAAATATGTATATGGTCATACGCATCCAATCTCTGTACATACTCTACAAAGACCTTTTCATTTTATTTTTTTGTAGAATCAAGACAAACGTATAGCATATACATAGTATAGTGATGTTTTAGTTTTATAATACATACGTCAAAGCTGACAAGTCCAGTTCTCTCTTGGTCAAAAGTATTGAAAACATAGCGAGCGTATAGTCCAGCATTTGCTTGATAATCAAGATAAAAAGATTGAGAATAAAGAAATTACACAGAGCTATATTTACACATAGTACCCCATATATATGTATTAAAATGAATGATAGGTATGTATAGTATACATGTATAAATTACTATACAAATAACTAACCTCCACGTGGAAAAAATTGAGAGTAAATGTCAGTGAAGGTACTCTGTTCTAGTACACCCATATTAGTATCATTTTTAAAAGCCCTGTATATACGTTTAAGTTGACTCTCACTAAATCCTGTAAGACGAGACAAGACTTTGATATTTTCTGTAGGTCTGTAGTTGACTCGTCTTGGTTGATTGTCCATGTCATCGAATTCCGAATCTAAGTACACAATTATAGTTTATACAAAATTTTAAAAATGAACTTTATATATATACATATTATAGACCGTCATTAGTACATATATACATACAACTATGTCGATATTATAACGTCACATGCATCGAGTTGTGTATACAAGTCATATTATCATATCACATTCACCCATTTTACCACTACCCATGGACGATTTGACTCCCGTCCATGTCTCTCTGATGCAATCAAATAACCGAAGATAAATTGATTTGTCCGTCTGACGAGTTGTGGATATTTGACTCATTGTTGTACTCGCTCGCTTTTCTCCTCGATAATGCTGTGGCTGCAACTGATGAATACTCATGGATTTGGAATTATTTGCATTTGGACTCACCATTCCATACATTTTTATCTGTAATTTCTTTGAAAATATTAATTAAATTATACTTTGTATAGTGTAATTATTTCATGACAAAAGATCTTATAATGTATACAAGAATGCGCATTTCACAAGGAATTCCAAAATAATTTGAATATTTTCATATAGGTATATGCAAGTTTTTTTATAATGCATGAATGTCTACGTATGCATCAATCTGACATTCGTTTTTTTCCCCGTAAACTCTGCAGTAAAGTCGAATTTTTTTGCCTGATATTTATTATCATGATGATGAAAATGTCTCATTTGTAATGATTTCACAAACTGAAAAAGCAATTTCTGTAGAATTTTGCTTGCCTGTTTTGATCTCCCCATACATTTTGCATTCTTATTTCTTACTCCACACCACGCATACAATTCTGTGTGTGTATACCTATACTGAGTATTATCATGGATGAGGGGAGAAAGGAAATGAAAAACTTTTGTATATATTTTACGAATGAATTCTTTTAGATTCCATATTTAGTTCAGATGAAGCCTCATAAAGGCAAAATCGATAAAACCGTAATGGGAAATTGGAAAGTTAACGAAAAGAAAAAAAAGTAACTTATGGGGATACTTGACACAGTGCTTACAAGATTGCGAGAGAGGAGAGATCAGTCTGTCTGAGAAACACAAGAATATACACGATTGAGAAAATGTTCCAATGGAAAGTTTGAGCTTAGATTTTTACAATTACACCATTACACGTATATGTAGTATATTATAACAGGAATGCCTCATATAAGTCCACCCATTCCCATTCCCATGTTATGTCATACACGAAACTCTTGTGTTCGTTTAGACAAATTAAAGAGAGAATTCGGGTACAAGACTTTTAGATTCTCAAACAAAAGTAAACTACCGTTATAATTCAATAAAAACTTATTATAATGAAATAATACACAAATAAATGATGAAGCTTTACCTTTATTCGATTCGATGAGGTAAAAACTGCTTGGAGATCCACAGACGACTTTTCACAAACTACCTATTTTTTTATGAATGTTCAAAGAAGTTTTCTCCGTGTCCTCTCCGTCTGAATGGTAGATTACAAATGATGATGATTATAGATCAGTTGTCATATACACACAGATGAAATTTTGGAATTTTCTTGAGCATGACAAGGCAACAATTTCAACATAAATCGTGTAGTCTGTATTCTGCATATATAATAGGGATCGCATTAAAGATGTTATACAAACTGTGTGTGTACCTATTCGTTTACTATATTTTATATGGAACTGAGATGTGTACGATGAGATAGTAAAATGCTTGACTTCATCATCATCATTCATCATATAGAACAAGATTGTTATAGATAGATCACATTTCGCCCGCAAACACAAAAGAAATTATGGATTTTTATACCACTTGTAGATAATATCCCAATATATGCAAAAAGATTAACAAAAAGTGCTTCTGTCTTCATGACCGATGACAAAAGACGATGAAACACTATTTGTCGTCCATGATGACGAGCCCTTTTGCTGTTAAATACGTTATTTTCTTGTAGATTCCTTGACGTTGACAAATATATATTTCTCTCATTCACAATAAAATTGGACAAGCTGATATATACTTACTAAATTCATTGTGAAGCGCATTTAATATTCCTTCGAGAGTTCGACCTACATTTTTGGACACTCATTGGCCTTTGCCACAGTGTAACTTTGTAAATTTATACCACAAGTACACATTCATTCTATTATTAATTGGCCAAAGACTTTTCAATGTGTTTAATTGCAATCTAACCAAAACCACCAAAAGACGAAAAGGCAACCGGATACCGGATGCTTTGGTTTATTTAGTCCGCCTTGGCACAGTGAATTTCGAAACGTTTATTAGTCTTTGAGTGAAACTATCTGTATATAGTAGAGTAAGTAATGAATTTGAGTTTTGAGTTTATATTCATAAATTCACAATAAAAAACTAACAATAATTTTGTTTGTTTTTGCGTGAAACATGGAGAAATTTTGCATTACACGTGGATTGTTACTAGTGATCGTATTCGGTAGTGTATCCTCTTCTCAAGCGGAAATTGATTTTCCAGTCTCACTAGCGAACAACAATGCGAGCAATAGAATCAATTCTACACTTTCCCCAAATGGAAAATCCATGAATAATTTTAGTTGTGATGGTCAAAATTTGAATGAGATTATCCAGCGGAAATCAGGAGAGAATTCCATCGAATGTATCTCAATCAAACCAATCAAATGGATGTTTACAAACACTTGGACGTGGCTGAATACTAAAGTAAGCAAAACATTTCAACATTTAAACTAAAATTTACTCTTTTTTATGGAAATCTTAGCATGTGTTCGATACTAATTGCCTTTTCAGTTACGGAATTCATCGCTCCCTTTGAAAATTCATAGTGAAATGAAGAAATGCAATGAAAATAAATTTGTATTTGAGACTAGCAATACGAATGATACTGAATTTTATTTCCGGTCCGTTCTGGATCTTGAAAATCTGGTGAAAGCAGAAGTGAGCTCCACTGAAGTATTTACTTTCATTGGTTGCGGTGATTATAGTAGTAATTTTGGTAAGGAGGAAAATGAAAAAAGAATTTGGATGATCAAAAAGACTTCGAAAGGCTTGGACATTTCAAACTGTAAAGATATAAACTAAAAAACAAATTCAGTTATTATTTTTAGCAAATTATTCATATTCGCTGTATATTAAGTAGATCTTGTACATATACGTATTACTGTATTACTTTACTGTGCTCTCTATATAAAAGCCAAAAAAAAAACATTATTTATATGCATACAGATATAGTAGGCCGTTGGGACTTGTCCCCTTTCTATATGAAAATGGACTCTGTTCCGTTGCAGTTAAACAATGACAAAATTACAGGGAAATGCGTTTGTCTCAATTCGGATGGCAAATCAATTTCACCATTATTTCTTCAATGTAATAAGTTGGATCACTGTGAACTTTTAATTGAAAAACAGTTCAAGGTTCGCCAAAAAATGACATTTCAAAATTACTTAAATACATAACAAATCATCATACTATGTACACAACAAGAAACGACTAATTTTTATATTTCGTCATTTCATACAGGGACAAGCTCGACGAGGAAAAATACAAAACTTTTGTAATTCTTTCAGCTTAAAAGACATTTCCCTTCAATTGGATTTGAGAAAGCCTGGACTGCTGTACTGTCAAGGGCTATCGACTGACATTGTAAATAAATGTATAATTGTCTGCGTATATAAACTCTGGGTTAAATTCTTATCAGTTTTTTGTCGGGAATATTATAGGTGGCATACGTTCCTTTCTTATCGTTAAGGGGCCCACGTAATACCACTCGAGTGCTCCGTAAGTAATGCAACAACTATATATAAATTTTATTTTGAATACTTAACATCTTATATACTTTGAACAGCCATATCAATTCACTGTCGAAAACTGTTCTATTTTTAGGTATTTTAGACAGTGAGACTGCTCATTACGGCTCATTCTTGGATATATCTTACTCTAACCCAGCAACGGTTTACCCACTTGGAATGGCTACATTTGTGTGTACAGGGCCTAAATTTTTGTTCGTCAAAGATTTCCGATGGAAATTGTTATTTAACGATACGAGTTCTGTACAGAATTTCTCTTTTCACACGAGTAACAACAAAATATGACATATATAAATATATATATATTGTATAGTACTTTCGAAATGTGGAAATATGACAAATATTCTATATGTTATATATACTTATGTGAATCTCAGTTGAAACAGAGGACCAAATAATCGGTTCACAGTTAAATGTGCAACTAGTTCCTTCTAGATTCGGAGTTAAACTGAAACTGATATGTGAAGCTTCCGTTAGAAATTCACCGGATATTGTTCAGTCTCAACTCTCTATTGTCACTGGTATTAATAAATGATAAACATGAAGATTTTCACAACGGCATATATAAAGAAAGTAAAAAATAAAGTCTTATGCTCTTTAAAATAATTTTGAAATGTATTGTATTCCGTAGAACAGAAACCAACAATTAATGACTCAATCAGATGCTCCGAAATTCAAAGGAAATTTGAATTTCATTGTGGAACGGATTCGGGAGTCCAACTCACTTGGCATGATGAAAACGGGCAGGTGAGAGAGAGCCACTGTTAAAAACCTTTTCCAACCTCTTTACAGTTTTGTGATCAGTTGAGTGTTACATTTTTTTCCCCCTTTTTTTTAAGGATTTTCTACCTGATGGTGCTGAAAAGGTACAAAATGCTGTACTGTTAACAAAATGCCCACAAAAGCCAGTTTTATGCACGGCATACAGAAATGGAGTGTCGGACACAAAGAAATTTGCCCCATTTGAATGCCTTCAGTTTTTAATGCAGATGAACCTATGTGCTGACCCTTCATCAACCAATCATGGTTTACTTTTTTAATTTTAAAGTTCGGTTAGTAAAATTTACTCAATTGATGGGAGTTTTAAATGAAAACCATAATAATAATAATTATTGCTACAGGTTTTGAAAGGCAAACCATCAATTCAAATACAAGGGGACCAGGCAAAGTAAAAATATCGTCAAATGGGGGAGAAAATGTTTTACTTTCATTGGTTCTGTACATTCGAGATGCGAATGGAAAGGTAACCGGTACAATTTCAGGCAATTTTTCTCAATTTTCTGGAGCCATTTCAAAATTTAATTAATGCATACATGAAGCGGTAAGTTTTATTCCTGGGAAAATGTAATACTTTATTTGTTCTTAAATGCTGTCAAAATAGTTATTTAACGAGATTCCAATACTTAAAATCTAATTAAAAAATAACATGATTTAACAAAATATATTTGTAAATGCCTACAGCCTATTTTACTGCTCATATTTGTCCATAAGACATAACACTAACTTTATATTTAATAAGATTAAACTGGACGAAAAACGTCCACAACTTTCAATGAACAGTGGTCAGTCCGTCGAAATTGAGACAATTATTGAGTCTATGTTCATCAGTCGATAATGATAATTCATTATATATTATTTCTGTAAAATATTGCATACGTAATAGTCAAAATCACCAATATAAAAAAATTTAAATGACTAATATGCGACAAGACCCCAAACTCAAAAATTTGATATTAGCCATATTCTAGTGAAAAAATACAACACGAGTATAAAAATACTTAATTGTATCTTTCTCCCTCTCGGTAACAAAAAAAAACTTGACATTTGCGATTTATGTGTATATATATTTTTTGATATGTGGATAGTGTTATCCAGTAACTTACTTATATTTAGCAAAATATAGATTCTTTGCTATGTTGGTGGTTTGAATGCGACGCTAGAATAATCACCATCCCTTTTTAATGAACTCATTATTATCCACTTGTTTTTCTTGAAGTCGAACATTTCTATAGTAGGATCTTCAGTTTCGTCAGAATCTCCACCCACAGCGAATATGCACTCGTCGTGAAAAAATGCAGCTATACAAAGAATAAACATATTTCCAAATGTTATTAATTACCATTTTAAAGTTTTTGGATCCGATTTTGTGAGTACGAACAATCTACATTTTCTGTACACTTACAAAAAAACTTTCTTTCATTGTTCATGTCTGGTCCGGGTTTCCATAAATTTTTTTCTGGATCGTACCTCTCGACAACTTTCAATTTCCCTCGTCCATCTGCATCCGATGACCCACCTAAAATGACAATTGTATCTTGATTTAATTAACTAACACTCAAAATAAACGATAGCAGAAAACAAAAAACTTATATGCACACAATGTAAATATTCCATACACATGCACTACACCTACCTAAAGCATAAACTTTGTCCCGAGTAGCAACGGCCGCGAGTCCTAGCCGTCCGGCATTCAAGGATGCTATGCTCTTGAACTGGTTTTCCTCGGGCAACGTTGGGTCGCACATCTCGCATAGTCTGCTGGCATCACTAGGACCTAAAACTAAACCTCCCACTAAACCTCCTACCTACAAAGAAACATCCATTATTTATGTCCTTCCAGTCTGGATTTGTACCACATAATAATACTTATAACTCGGTAATCTGCAATAAAGGTATAAAATAAAATGTATACTAAATGTGTATTTGTGCATTACAGCATATATTTTTCCTTTATGAACTGCAATTCCTGCTTCACCACGGCAGTCTGCCATATAATCGCCAGCTTCTTCCCATTTCATTTTTGACATAGTCAACGGAAGTCTCTCCACTGAATTGATGCCAAGTCCATCAATTTCCGGACCTTCCGGTGCTTCTTGGCGTCCTCCAACCTAAAAATTGTAACCCAAATACAAAAAAATAAAATAAATTCTTTGCAATTTTATAGAAAGCACACCAGCATAACTACAACTACTATACTATTAAGATAATATTGCCTAAAATTCAAGCTAGAAAAAGATGTCATAAACAAATAATATATTCTTACCGCATAAATGTAATCGTCCAAAACAACACTTTGAAATGAATATCTTGGAGAAAGCATTTTATTCTTTGTCCATGTCCTGGTAACTAAATTAAAAATAAGGACTTCGTTGGTCACTTTCCCGGTTATATCCGATTCTCCGCCTAAGCAATAGATGTTATCATTCCAGTACACCATCGAAAAGTTCCTTCGACGACGTAAATCAGAGGGCACGTTTTTGTCTTCAAGTTTGCAAATAATACTTTTATTCTAAATGTTCGAAATGAAAAAAAATAAATAAATAAATAAATGACTACATGGAAAATCATTATTTTCAATTAGTTGGCATTTAAAACTTTGGAATTTATTTACATACCATCAAACTGTATGACCAAAGTTCACGGGAATCGTTTTTATCACCTGCAATGAAAAACATGATACCCTCGGGTCTCGAGACTGAGGTCTTTGGGAGCCTCTCTATTTTCATTTTCATACCAAAACTACCCGAAACGAGAGTTGACTTGGGAATATCAACTTTTTCAAGGGTAGGCATGACATAATCATCACTCTCACTTTCAATCTTTGTCCGCTCATGTCCACTCGAGTTTCCTCCACCCGGTCCTTTATTTTTTGGCACTTTTGGTTTCAACTTTTTTGACGACAGCGACAAGGACGACCCGCATGAGGACATTTCAGCGGTGTTTGATCGCTTTCGATTCCATTGATTTGATGAGCTTGGAATTTGTGCATCTCCATGCAAGGAGTCTAATTCTGATGAAGCAGGGGATGGGAATGATATTGTCGGGATGCTTATGGTATCTTTCAGATAGAGCATGGTGATGAAGTTGAAGGCAAAATTTTGCACCTTCTTATCTCCGGTGCTATAAAGAGTACGAAGAAAAGCAGCTTTGTTCTCTTTTGTTGAAAATTTCTCCAATAGCTCTTCCATGTGGACATGACGTCCCGTTTCATGAATTATCCAGTTGTTGACTGGTATTACCAAGACATCTTCGGGGAGACTTCCACTAGTTATGGTTTTGCTCATCACAAGCTCCATCTGTTTTCAACATATGATATGGCATGGGTACGATTATTATTATTATTAAAATATGTAGTTATGGATATGGCCATATGCAATTACTTTTTTACATGCTATAATATATATGTGTGCATAGCTCATGCTAGTATGACTTACCGTTTTCAAATCCAAGTCCAAAAACTGATCTGTTTTTGAGACTTGATCGAAGTGAGCAAATAAAAAGTCCGTTGTATTTTCAATTAATTGCCCGTCACCAGATTCATGAGAGCTCTTGAACATTTGAGCACAATTGCTAATAGAGATTCTCATTCCCTCCGTAACATATTTTTCACATAACTCTATCAAATCTTGTACCTCTAGGAATTTAGCAGCACTCAAAAGACTTGGATAATTTTCCTCGTTGATAATGACATCCTCTGGGTATGGATCATACGTACTATAGATATAGCTATATTGAATACAAAAAAAATATTTAATTCCATGCTTGAATAATTCTACTAATGTAAAAGAAATGTAAAAGAAATAAATAACATTTTTCATAAAATGTAATGAGCGTACTCTAGCACTGTAGTCAGAACGGGCATTGAGATTTCGGGTAAAAGTATTTCGTTGTTGGTCATGGTGTTCACGAGCTTCTCGAATTTCTTTGATACATCTATCAAGAATCTCGTATTTGCCTTTACTTTGCTCCGATGTATCCCAGCTAAAAAATTTACGTCACAGAATCTCTCATTGCTAAAAGTATATATATAAAATAAATTCCATAAATTAGCCTAAAATTTTAAATATTACATTTAACCTATTCCCATCAATTATTCTTATCAATCTAACGAGTGTCAACAATGGACAATGACTTCGTGTGGCAGTTTTACAACGGATGAAGTACGATTAAATTATTAAATTATCTACTTACTTCAGATGAGTCGGAAACACCCTCATCTTGATTCCAGTCTTTACATTTTGTTAAAAAATATGATTATAATAGGTATAGCTTCAATTGTTGGAGTCATGAAGTCCAAGGAAGTTTCAGCAAATAACAGGTTGTTATGTATTGAAAAATGGTTTGTTTATAAAAGTTTAAATTTCACTTGAATGGTCACAAAGGTTACCTAATTAGGAAAGGGGAAAAAATATACTCTTTCACAATTTGATTTTGTAAGTAATGAGACCGAAAAATAACTACCTTAATTTATTAACTGTCGTAAAAGCCTTCACTCTCCTTTTCCCTTCATTTCGAAGCGCTCCTAAACTTTCTTCTTTCAAGTCCTGTCGCGCCACTCTGTATAGTGCTCTAGAGAAACAAAAAATCTACGTCTTAATGCTCACATTGGAATCTTGAGTATATTTAACAGGTTATACAAGTAAGAGTTATATACTTATATATACTCTAAGATTGGAATTCCAGCATAATTATTAATTAAAATAATTAATTATCAATTCAAAATTCGGAGTCAGAGGCGGAATATGAACTTTGAATTTTCTCATTTATCTTGCAGAACCAAATCCAATTACTGGATAATCAACAAGCCCCTTCACATGTACTCTCGCTACGTTTTCAACAGATTTCTCCATTTCGGCCGAGAAAACGCTGAACGCAGTGTGCCGTCCTTGCA
>JAIUND010004077.1:0-13266 GCA_034699125.1 Gisinianus flammeolus | reverse complement strand
TAAGTGCAGCCGGATTAGTTAATTATTTAAATCCCTAACTATACGTTTCCAAAACTTTATGAAATCATTGGAGACGGGTAGACATGATTCCTAATGAGTCAGATTACATGATGGTCAAAACTAGAAACTTTTAGTCCACATGGAAAGCTAGTTATTGCAATTGGAACATGAAACGGTGTAAAAAGCGGCTGCACTTACCCCGAGTGACCCTATATATATATATATGTATACGACCAAAATCTATTCTCATGAAGAAGAGTGAATGAGAGAATGGGAAAGAGAGTAAATGAGAGGACTTGAGACTGGAGAAGAAGAAGTTGAACTGTTCCAACATGGAGTTTCGAGGGAAAACTTGTCAGTAATAAAATAATGAATACATATATATTTCAATTATGTATTTTCAAGCAGTGGTATGAACATTGAGAGATGAATATAATGAGAATGACGATAGAGCTCATGTACATACATCCACAAATAGATAGAATCTCTCTGCATCATTCATCTTGATCGTAAATTATTAATATACACAGGCAAAAGACTCATCAAATTTACATGTAGGGAAGGGAACCCCTTTCAACAATTAACCCATACCATGTAGAATACATATTGTAGAATGTAGATTGCACGTGCATATACAAGAGCAAGTTTATATAAAAACAAAACAAATTATACAATTCAATAAGCGCATAATCGTCCAATCCTTAAATAGTTACATGTACACACATTCTCATTTTCATTTTCATATATATACGATATATATATATATATATATAATATACATGTAGTCACAATTGAAAACGGCTATAAAATCTACATACATACGGACGTACAAAAAAAGTGTATACATACCTATACGTTTAGAGCTTGTAGAAATAGAAATGTTGTTGCAACCCACCAACTTTTGAACACAAAACCATTTGTAATTGGAATATCTAGGTAGAATAATTATTGAGGTTGGTCTTGGTCGGGAATGGCGAGAACACATGCAAAATGCTGCAGATGTTAAACTTTGTGAGCTTGTGAGGTTGTTTTAGTGTTCAATGCCTTTTTCTCCTATTATGCTACTTGCAAAAGATAGAGAGAGAGAGAGAGAAAGAGAGAGAGAGAAAGAGAGAGAGACCCCTCTGACTATATCTGTATAATAAATATTAAACATTGTACTTGTATTTTACATTCAATTCAATAGTCTAGAATCATGTTCTGATTCACATATCTCTTCTCTTCTTTATATGTACTAAATTTTATTGCACTCTAAAATCCCAAAAGCCACACAAACAACAAAGACACATGCTTCAAGAGTAAGTATATGTAGAAAAGCAGAAAAGCAGCTTCATTTATCTTGACTTTTTCGTTTGTCGTGTGTGTAGTACACACACTGTGTATGTACTTGTGTTGTGTACGAGTGACTCGTTCCTCGTAGCTCTCGTAGATATGGCAGGTATATTATCAAATATTAATATTAATATATAAAATGTGCAAGTCTCTCTTTCTATACTTATTACATACAATATTTTTGTATATTATTTGTTGAAGAACCTGGAATTTATTGTTGGGAGGCACACCTACCTGCTTCACCTTTTATTTCCACAGTATCAAGAATGGGTAGGTGGCTACTTGCCATCGATTGCTAATAAGCAAAAATAAACTCTAATAGCAACCAACGAGCAAGCAAGGAGGTATAACTCACAAACTCACTATGAAAAAAAAACAATGTATACTTTGTATGTACATTGTACATATACATAATAGGCTACTCCATGTATGTATAGGGATTTATATATAATGTATCTATGTATCTACATTGGGTATTATTTTTTTGTTCTCAACGGTTTCTGTAATCTATATCTGTATTCTGTATGCACATTGAAAATATGAAAATCCACACTACATGCAATTTGATATACATGTACTAATTTAACTTTTTTTCCCTCTCTTTTCAGGTAAGTCCATGAACATGAATTTACAACGTACAAGGTAAATTGAATTGTGAAAACACGGGTCAAAATCCGCACAGGAAAAATGTACTAGTACATATAGCTCACTTTTTTTTTGTCAATTGACAATCAAATGAAAGTTTTCTGTCGTCAACAAATCACACCCATTTCTTTCTTCTTGTTTTCAATATAATGATTATTCGTCTATTTATCTATTTATCTCAACTCCTGACCTTTCGCATTCACATTTCACGTTTCACGTTTCCATTTTATATTTCAGGAATATAAATTGTACACAAACGGCATTATTATTTAGTATACAAAATGCAGTTTAATCATATCAAAGTTTGTTATTGTTTGAAGAAGGTGCATGCATGAATCATGAAATGAGTAGGAGGTTTACATTTGTCATTCCATAAATTATTCTTATCCACTCTGTACTCTGATTCCGGCTTACATATTAAATATATATGAATATGCCAAGTGAAGAAAGTGTTTATTATTTATTCATATTTCTGTAATTGAACCATCAATTCCTGAATTCCTGTTAGCATTTTGTCATTTTGTCACTTGACAAATGTAAATCATGGGTAGTCTCAACTACGATAAGTAAATACAATGTAGAAAGGGCAAGGAACTTGTACAGGTATATTTGCAATTAGAAAAATTAAGGGGATTTTCAAAGGATGGATATCCATGTCCGAGTTGGAATTGAAGTGTAAAGGAGGAGGGAACTAAATTTAACTATGGTACAAAATACAAATAGAAAACCCTCAAAATATTCTACAATCTATATACATGACTCCACGTGAATAAACAAGTTAATTTTATAAACACATTTGTGTACATGTAAAAGGTTGTTGTGTAGTTTGTATAGGTAGGTTCAACTCTGAAATTGTGGAGGTTGGTTGTTTTGTATAGTTGTGTACAGTATGTAGTTTGGAAGTGAAATAAAATGTGTATCATGACGACTGCCCATATAGTGAATAGTGCCCATGTAAATTGTAAATTGTAAATTCATAGACAATACCCAACAAAATGCCCAGCGTACCGACGAGAATGAAGTGCACACTGTACGTAGATATGTGTAGTTGTGTACAACTTGTATGTACTTAGATACGTTGTGTTGAGCGAACACTGTGAAAGTAAACCACCTGATAATTGAGCGCTTAAAGCCAAAGAGGTCATTTAGGCAAATCGACAACGCTGAGAGGTCAGCAGGGAGCCGCCGCTCACTCTTACTTTGAACTAAAGATATTTTCTGTAAACATATACATACACACAAAATATCATCCAGGGTTCTCAGTTTCTCAGTTCTTGAGTATCTATTTCTATGGTACATCTACAAATTTTCTTGATGGGACAAAACTCTTGGTTTTGGTTTTGGTTGGAAAAAGAATATGAACACTCTCTGTGAGCAGTAAAATTAACATAACTATAAAGACATGATCTGACGTGAGCTTGTATGTACGTACGCGTACGCTAAATTGTTATTGTTACGTTCGTTTGATACTCGGTCCTTGAGTACTATACATTTTAATTTTACACTTGCACTAGAACACCATCTTTCAAACTTCATATCTGAGAAATGTATATAAATGTTTTCGCCCCTTCTTCAATTGGATGGATTCTATCCATATACCAACGAAATATACAGCCCTTTCGATTGTATAGCTCGGATATTGGCATTCTCACATGTATGTATGTTAGATTTGTTTTGTGTGTCTTTTAAACTTGGCCACAGTGAAGAAAGCAATGTATCAAAACATTGGGGTTGTTGTCTGCCTCATCTGTATGTGAAATGTTCCCAGTGTATAGTGTTGACTTCGAGTGAATCGTGTGTGCACTTGTACACTCACTGCAGAGATTCTCTTTCACAGTCTCACTGTGTTTATACGTGTGTTGTTGTACACTTACCGAAGGTTTCTCTCTCTCTCTCTCTCTTGTATTCCTGTCTCATGAAAACCGAAAAGGGTCTCCTTTTCTCTCTCATCTCATCTCATGCCCTAATTTGCTGCCTCGATAGATTTACACTGAATATGTCTTGAACAAAGTCTTAAGCAAAATATATATACATACACATATGCATACGTATATACATAAATGCATAAGTGTGTGCAACGTAAATCTATATGCTCACTTGAAGACGGAGAACGGAGAGAGAGAGAGAGAGTAGATATCTGGGAATGGGCATCTGTCGGAAGGAATCTACTCCCCAAAAGTTGAATAGTTGTGTGCTGCTGCCTTTCCTGCCCTTTGGTTTTCATATTTTTATTCTCATTCACAATGTTTTGTCATGAGTCTCCCTTTCGCCGCGAGCAAACAAGCAAAAAGGAAAAACCTACCTATACTAGTACATTTTTATGAATTATCCGTCTCTCTCCGACTCTTTAACATTGGATTTAAGTAGTAGATTTCTTAAATGTTATGGCGTATCTTCTCTTTTTCTTCTCTGGACTTCTGGAACTTTGAGCTATATTAAAAACGTCTGTAGTGTGTGTACCAATTTTAACTATACTGATCCTCAAATAATGAGTACAGGAAAATCTTCTCGTTTCATCATAAGAAAAATAAGGAAAAATTATAGAACCAAGAGGCAAGTGCCGACAAGGAGAATCCTCATACGGTGGAAAAGAATAGAATTCCTCCTGATTCTTCATTTTCTTTGACTTCCCTACGCATTTTTTACAATCGTTCACAGTCCACAATCCAGCCTTTTCCCAAACCAACCTTCAAATGTAAGACTATTGCGAGAGAGAGAGAATGAACCAAAATAGAAATACATACATAAATGAGCTACCTTCACACTATGCACACTAAAGGGGGGAGAGAGAAATGAATAAAAACAACAAAATGGAGTACAACTATGGTATAAAGAAGAAACAGGGAGAAGAAGAAGGAAATATAATATAATAAAAACAATTACATTGAATAAAACAGTGCGTGTTAAAATTTCCATCATGTATGTATTATCAGTACATGTAATTAAATATAAGACAAATATGACTATACATACAGTCATACTGTCGTCGTCAATGCAATGTGATTACTTTATCATATAGTAAAGGCACAATTACTTCAAGTGAGTTCATTCAGTTCAACTGCATATGTATCTGCCGAAGAAGAAGAGGAACCATTAACTAACTGTTAAGTAGAGTTGTACATATAGAGATTAAATAGAATAGGTATTTAAAGTTTATCTGAAGGTCGAGGATGTGAATGTGTAGATGTGTACTCCACACTTCATATATATATACACATGCAGCTTGCTACATGCACACATTTGTTATATTGGTATATGTATTACATGAGTATGTATGCTGACAATGAGTGAATGGGATGATGTTAAGGTAGGATAGGGTGAAGACAGAATAAGCAATAAGCAATCTACATTAGGTAGGTGCTGCTTGATCAGAAAGGTCATCCGGTGCAGCTTCCTGTGCTCGACCATGCACGAGAACGATCCTTCCAACGAGCCAAACCAACTGAAGGACTTCCTCTCTCTGTCTCCCTTGCTCTCTCTGTCTTAATTCTACACTCTTTAACTTGGGTTTCATTGCCATATCGTTGAACCATCACAACAACCACTATGTATGCATTTGACATGGAAAAACTACATACATACAATCATACAATGTGTGTGGACGTGGAGTGTTTATAGACAAAAAGATTCACATGTATTTTCAACGCTTCCAAAAACTCTATGTACATATATATGTTTGATGCATTTGTATTTGTACACTCTTCGTGGTAAAACATTTACTAGCAAACATGGTCAGTGAAAATACTACTCAAGCTGAAGGAGATGAAGAAAAACATGAAGCCGGAACCATCTGTGAAGTTCATAAGGCTCGTTTAATGTGGATAAAAAAATACTAGCAGCTTTGGCTTTATACATCTGTACTCTGTACCCCCTGTATATTCTGTATCTGTATGTACAATACATACATGTTTACCAGTTTACCCATTCCTATACATTACATGTTAAAGGACATTAGACAAGTACAACTGCAACTGCTGTACATATTGTATTGTGTCGTGTTGAGCTGTGCTGTGGAAGTGGACAATGAAGACTACAGACACTCCGTTCATTTAGAATTTAGATGTTGTTTTTAGATATTTAAAGTATGTAGTATGTACCTATAGTATCGTATGACCAAATCTTTCTGAATGCAAAGTCTTTTGGAGCTATTTTTGTAAGACAATGTCATTTGTGGTTTATAAAATTAGAATTGAGAGAGGATGAAGAATAAGGATGATGATGAGTTGTAATAAGAATTGTAAGAAATATCCTCGCATATGTATATATATAGATATGCACGGAATACGGAATGGTTCAGCGATTCATAGTTGAGCTGGTCTGTTGGTCGTTCGTGGACTGACAACTATGAGACGATCATGATATACATCTGATGAGGATGAGAAGAGAGAGAGAGAGAGAGAGAGAGAGAGAGAGAGAGAGAGAATATTCCCGGAAGGGTTGTCCTGTCCCATTCTAGTCTATCCTGTCATCATCATATCATAATACTAATATCAAATGAATGCCGAGCTCACTATGTGGCTGAATCCCTAAATGTATACTGATATACGGAACAGATATGAGAATTTCCTAAACTCTATCGTCTATCACATGTAAGATACAAACAGTTCAGTGTAATCGTTTGTTTGTGTGAGTGTGTGTGCAATTGTACATGTTCGTGTAAAATGTAAAATGTAGACATTGGACACACAAGTTATCAGTACAAGAGATGAAGAAGGGGAAAAAATATGTTTTTCATAACATTAAATGTACATACACAATAGATTTTGGCACACTTTTGGCGTCTTCATCGACTGTGCAGATATGCGTCGATGCGTGGATTTGAGAATTTGAGGGCGACTCGTTACTCAAATTAGTTCTCAAACACACATATACGTAGTATAATATAATATAAAATATCGTGGTCGTGGCCCTACATTTCCCCAATGGACTTGAAAATGTCTCGTGTGCAGCAATATGTTTATGTATCTTATATTATTGTATTTAGTAACTCCCGCGCCATCAGTTTTCCACAACAACACCTGTTTTCCATTATTATATTGGTACAAATAAGTGGATGAAGTATAATGGATTTAGTCCTGTGAAATGTACTCTATAATTATTTGCTTGTACATATTTGTGTTTATTAAATTATTTACGAGGGAATTTCACTTCAAAATATACCTTTCATACGTATAAATAATAAAAATACTACAAGGTGTTCATTGCTCTTGTCAACATTTAAAAGGAAATTTCTTATAAATAAAATTTCGATTCACAAGCTCCATTCCATTAAATTTCTACGTCCATATTTAAAATCGGACTCCGTCTTTGTGTATTATATTGTACAAAAATACTAAATAATAAGCTTCAACACATTGAAAACCGTAGAACAAGAGTTGTAAACATGAGTTGACTAATAAAAGTATTGAATATTATTTATTGCCGACAGAATCCTCACTCTCTCCATTCATTTACATGATTTACGAGGTTTCATTGAGGGGAAATGTTACTTATTATTATTATTATTAATATTTATTTGTCATCGTCCGAGGGAAAAAACAATGTGAAGGCTCATGATGTTTCTTGGTTGGGTTTACATAACGGAGTTCCCTTGTCGTCCATAGAGGCAGGAAACAGTAGAGTCCCAAACCAGTCAAAAGCCTAGCTTCTACTATTACACACTCCGTGTGAGTCTGTGTCTGTCTGTGTGAATGTGAATGTGAATGTGGGTTCAAATTGTAAGCATTTTGTCTTGTGTATATGTCGAAAGAAAGTGTGAATTTACATGATAAATTCATCCAATCCATTCAATTCATTACTGGCAGTTGCTACTATAAACTACCAAAGAACTTGTTGAGATATGCACAGCAAAGTACATACACACAAATGATTACCAAACACATTGAAAATGTAAATACAAATAGGCAACGAACTGAAAAAAGATGAGGGTGTCATGGCTGTCATGGCATCCTTTTAAATATGCTTGTACACATTTGTCTATGTATTTTATTTTGCATACATATATGTATACTTATATACATATGTACCTATTTCCTTTGTACAGATATGAACAGGGAATTATTAAGTCAGTTGTATGGGGTTCAATATGGAAATCATCTGTGCTGCTCAGTTATCGTATAGAGTATAGATAGAGTGAATGTGTGCAGGTGATGTAGAGCTCAGTTACTTGACATGGCATGGCACACGGGACAGAGACAGAGGGTAACGTTAGAGAGACAAAGTCAAAGAATTACTGATACGAATGTAAGTCGACCAACGATAAGCAGAGAGAGACAGAGAGAGCGAGAGCGAGAGAGAGAGAGAGAGAGAGAGATAGGAAGGAGGTGAGACTACCGCAAAGTTCCATTGCTTGCCATCATCAACTGCCATGTCAAAGCCCAGCAAACGTGCGCGCTCTCTCTCTCTCCGTCCATCATTTAACTTCAAGTCTGTCACAGACACTTGTTATGAGTGATTAAAGTATGTACGGTCATATGCATATGAGATACATATTGAGACTATCTGAAACTGAAGGAACGGTATACAGCATTCAAGAAGAGATAGAGAGACAGTTGTATGTATTTCCTTGGTTAGTATTTGAATTGTCTATAAAGATACATACACACTATAATATAGTGTGTATATTATACTATTTACATGTGCACACACACACACACATATACTCACAATAAGTCTGCTTGTTTTATCAGCCAGCAGCCGCGTACTCATTGTGACATTGCCGAGTGCATGTGTGTGTCTGTAAGAAGTATTCCAAGTATTTATCTATCATTTTGATCCTACCTCAACCATGTTATGTGTGAGTGTGTGGAGTGTGGACTGCGGGCGAAGATGAAGAGATTTTAAGCAAAATGTAACAACACAGTTGCTGTCATTCTCCTTCTCCTTTTCTCTGTGTAAGTGTAAGTGTGTATATCAGTATATCACCATCTTTGTTAGTTCAACTAGCTAAAATAGTAGACAAACAAAGAGTCGGATAGAGTCAGTTTGAATCAACGAACCGTTCGTCAACTGTCCAGTGCTTGGTGAGCTTGGTCACTCCACATCTCTCTCTCTCTCTCTCTCTCTCTCGCCCAAATCTGTTTGTTTACAGATATTTAACTTTTTACACACAAGATATGTGAACACTATCAAACTTGTATTGTACAACTCTCTAACCACTCTGTTTGCAGTTTGTAGTTGTTGTATAGTTTGTACAATGTACACAATTCTTTCCAATCTCAACTATCCTCCAGCTATGAATTGAAATCATTTTTTTTATTTGTATTTCTTTTTCCATGTGCCGATTGACCAAAGTTTTTCATACGAGTTTTCCTTTGATCGTTTGTCGTGCGGTTGTTTGAAAAAATGTGTGTTTAACGGGTAAGCAGTACTCATTTTAGGGATATTTTTTCCAGCCGGACTCAACGTCTCTGTTCTTTTGTATCAAGAGAACGAAGAAGAAACAAACGAAACGATGATATGATGATAAATTATGTTTCACTTTCTTCTCTCATTGTCTTATCAACAATTTTCCCTCATACCTTCTACGTATTTTGATTGAAAACAAGGAAAATTATTACAAATTACCGACTGTTTAAAGTGTTTTAAAAAAGTATTAATTGATTATCATGTTAAAAAA
Organism: Gisinianus flammeolus; assembly: GCA_034699125.1. Lineage (NCBI taxonomy): Eukaryota > Metazoa > Arthropoda > Collembola > Symphypleona > Katiannidae > Gisinianus > Gisinianus flammeolus. Next base: position 3,671 of record JAIUND010004077.1, on the reverse strand, counting down.
ACACAAATAACAAAATCACACATTAATCACCAACTTGACCAAATGCGTACTCTGTATAATTCTGTACGTATTTATTATCTGGTGACTTGAATACATAGTAGAGCCATATGAAACATGATAAATGAGAAAACTGGGAAAGTCAATTGGTAAATTGTTCATTGTAATGATTTTAATTGACTATTTTTAGACAATGAAGGTGAAATCAATGAGAGAGAGAGAGAGAGTCGGCATTTTATACCCATTTATAATTGAATTTAGGAGTTTTGTCTTGTTGAAATGATGAGAGTGACGATGACGATCCCAGAAAAAGCTCTCGGATGATGAATGTGTGTACATTTAGAATTTGGACTTGGATGCGGTGTGGAGAATACAGAAAAGAGAATGAGTGATAGCTCCTTAGCAATGAGTTGAAGTGGAAAAACAAACGTATCTTATCCCTTTTGCATTGTAAATATCTTCATAGGTATGTACCTACATGAATGAGTGAGTGAGTGAGTGAATGTTGTTTAAAATTATGGTATGTGCTGGGAGAGTGTGCGAGGAGCCATATTATTTATTATTCTCTTGGAGTTTTTGATGGTGGAAAAAATTGTGATAGAGAGAGGGAGAGAGAGGGAGTGTGTGTGTGTGTGTGTGTGTAAGCTCCGTGATGATGATTTGTTTTCATGCCTTATTTAGACCGGTTGGTGGAGGTGATTGGAAAATTGGCCTTTGTCAGTAGTGTGAAATTAGACATAAAGAGACTGCAAACAAGTAGTTCTAGTACTCTGTTACTGCGGTCCGTGGTGTGACTTCAAGTTTTACAATATCCAACTTCATATACAAAACAGATATTACGGATATATGTAGAGTTTTAGTGTCTGGTGGACTTTACGGGTACATTGTCATTTCTCGTGTCACGATGGTCATGATCATCTCTCCCCATATTTATATATCTCTTCCCAACTCTATTCTATACCCACATTAAATATCTATGCGTACAAACAAACTCTTTATTTTTCTCCAAGCATTCCAACACAAATCACCCTAAAATTTACGACTATTCTTCCGTGTCCAAAGCACTCAAACTGACATTTCAAATGAACAGATCACCTGCAAACATTGTAAAAACTATTAAAAAAACATGCATTCCATTCAATTGTGTACACTTAAGGAATGCCTCTCTATATGAATGTTAATTTAATGGGTTGTCCACGTGAAATATTCAAGAAATTCTCATCTAAATAAATAGTTTGTTTTTAGTTATTATCGAAATCTTTATCGTTTCATCCTTGTTTGATTACCAACAAAGGTATTGTAAATTGTAATTGTGAGTTGGGGAAAGTATGTTTTGAGAGAGTCTGTGTCATACACAGTATATGTAATACGTACTTGATACACTATGTATGTACACTATGTACAGGATGAGCAAGAGACAATATTCGATCATTTTTGTTTGTTCTTGTCCTGGGGAATCTATGGATATGTAACTAACAATAAGAAGAATAAATTGAGGCACTTGAAAAGTGTAGTTTTTATTAATATTGTAAGTTGGTGTTGCTGTGGAGAAATCGAGAAATCTGGGGGGGGGGGGTTCTGAGTAGAGGACGAGTACGACGGAGAGGTTAGTGATCATATCCATGGTCCAACTCTTTGAATTTATATGTATGCATATTGATGTGGGGGGGGGGGGGGAAGTGTACGGAGTCATGGACACTAGAGTTGGGATTGGCATACATTTCAGCTAGGAAATACTACGAATACAAATACATACGGCTAGAACTATACAACTTACAAGTGAGATAGAAGTGAGTGTGAGTGTGTGCGTGCTTGAGCTTGTATTGCGAGAGAGAGAAAGAGAAAGAGAAAGAGAAAGAGAGATAGAGATAGAAAATGACTGTGGATATGCACGTGTGCCATGGTATGGTATATTTGATGGTTTTGGCTTTTGTAAAGTTGTCAAGTGAATACGGGTAAAAAGCGAGGTTTGGCAACAGATGAAATCGATAGAATAGGGCAATGCTAACGAAATTGTTGGTCTCAACCATTTCAATATGCGGTGCTCTCCGGCTCAGTCAGTCGTCTCTGCCTTCCTCGTCGTAACATCCACACACATAGACTCCCCATACATACGTGCACACGTACTTACATAGTACATTTGTCTGCGAAAGTTTGTGTGTGTGTGTGTGTGTGCATGCGTTTTTTTACCTACTTTGGTTCTTTATGTACTCTCCACTTGCGTTATGTTTCTCCTTGTAGATCTTTCTCGTTTTCGTTCTTGTTCTGGCCCAGGTTCTTATAAAAACCGACGTAGTGTACAAGTACACAAAGTAGTAGTGTAGAGAGAGAGAGAGAGAGAGAGAGAGAGAGAGAGAGAGAGAATGGGCATGTATTTCCAGTTCGAGTTCTACTCCTCGTCAGCTGTGTGATGCATAAGTACAATATGACCGTGTGTATGTGCAATGTGTATACACAGTAATACACACACGCAAACACATAGCATAGCTGGATAGCCAGTAGATTCTTGTAGGAAGCTAAAAGCAGCAAGGGCACACAGAGAGAAAGAGCTAGTGAGTACACACAGACACACATATATACACACAGTAGTTGAAGAGATACATAAGTTCTTAGGCTTTAAATACTACGCTCACACGCTTCTCCTTTTGGTTGCCTTTGACGAGGTTCCCTTCACCCCAAAATGTCTTTCTCCTGTACATACCAGACCATAGTGAGTTTGTGTGTGTCTCTGTATGTATGAGCTCCATAAACCGTGCTGAGTTTCCCAACAGTTCCAAGTTTTGAGTCTCTCTCTCTCTCTAGTCGGCTATGAACATGAACTGTCGAATGGATGTCTGCTCTTATAATACTTTATATCGTATGTGTAAATGTGTATGTGTGTATACACAAGCAATCTACATCCACATTTCCACAACCCAAAGAAGTGTAGAGAGTCCTACACAAATAATATAGGTATGTATGTATGTATAATATTTATATTGGTGCATAGAGACTCCAAGTACAAATACAAAGCCATACATACTTTCTTTCATACATATGTACATATACGACCGAGTGCTGCTGCTGCTGCTATGTACGATACATATGTAGTGCTACTGCTGGTGAACAGCAAACACGCAGCACGATCACAAGTTACATTTCAACTATTTATACCTATACAATAATATTATTATATGCCCACTATCCCAACTCAATACAAGAACAAGAGCATTTCTCTCTCTCTCTCTCTCTTTATGTCTCTCTGTGTCTGTCTGTTGTGAATATAGAACCACAGATAGGCAATTGGAAATTGGAATGTTCTTCAGTAATGCAGCGTACTGTTTTACTTTGTACTTTAAGTAGAACTTTTTCCAAGTTTTGGGGCAGTCTTACACACATATATGTAGGCAGAGAGAAATGGTCAGACATGTCCTAGACTTCTTGTACATTGAATCTATGTATCCACCACCACCACCACCACCATCACCATCCACATTAACATTACAGATAAAGAAGAAGGAAAAGGGAAATGAGCGTCCACTACAGACAGATATACGATGCCATATGAGGTTCTCCGCCAGAATAGGGACCGTTTTTGTAATACCACTTTTCTGCATTTTTATAGACAACAGCACATGGAGAATATTTTAGGACAAGTTTAAACCTTTTTTACTAATAAGAAGTAATTTTAGATC
>JAIUND010004076.1:0-13267 GCA_034699125.1 Gisinianus flammeolus | reverse complement strand
ACTCCACTGAGCACATAGGTCCTTTTAGAATTAACCATTTCGGCTATAGCGCTTTTTCGAGTTTCACGAACGATATATACCATATATATATGGGAGAAAACCCTTGAAACTACTTTGTCAGGTTTCGCCTTTCTTTACTTTCTCTTGTAGAGTCTTGTCTCTCTCCTCTTCACGTTTCTTTTCAATTTATATCAATACTCAGAATGCACATTCGTTTTTTTGTGTGCATGTACATGTGTGTCTGTCTGTTTATTTCAAAGAGGATTTAAAATTTCGTTCGCATTCAAAAAGTCTGTCTACTCTTGAACATTCTCAATTGTCAATTCCCCATAAACTCTTTCTGTGCTTAATACGCCTCTGAAAAGACAAGATAACAAACACAATTTACGTTTCTTTTTTCAGACTTTTATCACAAATAACTTCATTTTTTTCGATTTCCGTTTTTTTTTTTTCGTTTTCGTTTTCAACGGCAAGGAATTATGAAACCAGTTTTAGGAAACCTTTTCGAATCCCATTTCAGATTTTGGGATCAACTCAAATATATATTTTCAAGAGATCTCTCCAGAAATAAGACGCTTTCTATGTCGTTTCAAATATCAAATAGAAAAAGTCGATTTTTATTTACAAGCTCCTCCAAACAACTGGATTTCAATTGACAAAAAGTACCCTTTGCTCATATTACAATTCCATGAACATGAACTTTTTATTCATAACGAATCTCCTCGTTTGCACTCATTTCTCTGTTTTTACCTTTTCTTTTAAATCTGTCACCAGTATGAATATTCTCTTTACATTACATAAAAAATCAAACTTTCCTTCCTCCGCTCCCGCTTTTCATGAAAGACAAATTTTGATCGTTAAATTTAAACCATTCTTTTGTAGATTAACTATTTGAATCCTCCGAGCTTTATATTTACAAAGTATATAGTTTATCATTTGTTGAATGTCTAGATCGAATGACTTTTTTTTGTACGAGTGCAACTATTGTGGAATGATAAACCCGTAATTTGTTGGATATCAAGAATTTTGTATTTTTTTATTAGCTTCAGGGTACTTTGTATTTGGGGGGATTTTGTTTAGCCGACCTCAAGCATAAAGTTGGTCGTCTTTACAACCGAAATCTAATTGAAATAGATAAACAGCAAAGGTTGTCCGTCCTCGTGCCTGTTATTGTTGTCATTTTGTTACGGTGGACTTGTGTAAACTCTCAGAGTATCTTTTACAAAGCTCAGTTTGTATAGTATTTTGTAGTTTCTCATCCTCGTTACAGTCACCAGTAACGGCTTAAAGAGAGTGCAAGAGAGAGAGAGAGAAAGAGAGAGAGAAAGTGAGAGAGAGAACGGGATATAATGTAAGTTGGTTGTTTGGTTGGTTGGGTGAAGGGTTGTAAAAAGACTGTGTGATTGCAGAATTCCCTCGTTCCTATTGCCACTGTCTCTAATGTTTTTTCGTGTAATTTGATGGGATGTGATGTGATGTGATGTGGATACCATTTCCCCTTGTTCATACACATCCAAAGTAGTGTGTGCACTGGTAGTAAAAGCTCCAGCTTCCTCTCTCTCTCTCTCCATTTCACTATTTACCATCCATTTACAGTGCACAATACAAAAGGATAAATGCATTGCATATGGAGGAAATCCGCAGTCGTTTGTTGTAACGAGACCAGAAAGATAACAAAGTAATTGGAGAAGCCTCAAAGAAAATTTCAGTAGAGTGCTAAAGTACGATTTAATACATTCCTCGTTCCTAATTAAGTTGAGGAAATGAGACTTAATACAAATTTTATTGTTAACATGTGGAATGTGAAAGTCATTGAGAGGGAGTGAGAATCGAAGGAGGGAACATTCCTTCGTCTTCTCACCCCCCCCCCCCCCCCCCAATTGAACGGCAACCCTATATACTATTTACATTTAAATTTAAATTCGGATGAACCCAAACCCAACACATCTCAGAGGGAAGGTTTAGTGAAATGGAGTGGAAAAATCATTTAGTGCACTAATTTACACAGTTGAATGGAGAAAAAATTCATAGTAATGAGCAATCCCAAGAAACTGTACCACTTTCCACACACACACACACAAAGTCAAAGTGAAAAATATTCCTCAATTCCTCTTGTTTCTCTCAAATACAACGCGACGCATATTCTTTTTTTATCTCTTGTTGAGGCTCATTTCATGTACATACATTTTATGTAGAATTTGCATGGGGAATAGATAAAGACAGTTTAAGTAAAGTAGTTGGGTAAGGCCGTAGATTACAATTAGATGACAAGTGTTGGGATTCTGAAGGGAGCTGATTTGAAACTATTCGAAAAAAAAGAACTCGAGACTCCAGAGTATGGGGAAAGTGAAAGTTACACAGATGCAAATGCACCATACACTTTCCCAACACAGACGGAGAGAGCGAGGAAACTCTAGGATCTTTTTTTTTGTATACATTTGGTCCTTCTCTTATATTATTTCCGAATGAGGAGGAACGAGCTTGGAGATATGCAGATGAATTGAAAGAAGTGGAGACGAGGTTTGACACTTTGACAGGCAGTGGCCCTGTAATTCCATTCAGGATGAAGACGTATAGGTTCCGTACGTGAGATTACTTAACTCAACTCGGGGTATTATTATTAGATTTATGTAGATACAAAAGCCCTCATATGAATGCACACACATCCACAAAAATGGTCCCTTCCCTCTCTTTTCGCTCTCTCTCTCAACCCTCAACTTTCTCCATCTCCATCTGCAACGCTCTCGCTCTCTGTCTCTCCGTCTCTCGACGAAGGATCTCGCAGCCACTTTCTCCTACTTAGAACTCATGTCCCCACACATCTCTCACCATAACACCTAAAATGCTCTCTCTCTCTCTCTCTTTTATGTATATTTTAATATCTCCTTTCGCTTTCTCCTCCACTCAAATTCAAATTCAAATTCAACCTCCAAAGTGACACACACAAAAGAGAGAGACCACAGATGAAAGAGAAACTACAAGAGGGAAAAATGTAATAATAATAATTTACTCTGCACCCAGAGGTCACAACTTCAAAACAAACTCAAATTCATTCTGAAACTTTTTGTAAAGGCAACAAGGAATAATCGTGGTGAGAGAGGAAGCCCAATTGTAGTCACAAACACTCAGAGAACGAGACTGAACCGAGTGAAACGGTCGTTCAAAAATACCAAACAATAATAACGACAAAAAACTTGTTTTTTCATACTCATTTTGAACGATTCCATTTTTTTCTATGGCTTTTCATGTATTCAAATAAAAAACGAAATGAAAAATGTATTGAGTAGGTATTGAATTTCAGTGAGAGCGAAAGTTTGTAAAGGTTTGATAAAAATAAATCCTTTTGGTGTTTCTGTATAGAGAGTGAGAAAGAGAGAGAAAGAAAGAGAAAGAGAGAGAAAGAGAGAGAAAGAGAGAGAAAGCAAGAAGGAATGAAAGTATGTTATAACATAATGAAGGGCTGAATGTTGATAAGTAGAAGCCACTCACTTATGCACTATTTTCTTCCGCTTCAGCTCTCACAAACACAAGTCTCAAACTTGAGAGCAAAATTAGGAAAAGGAAAGAAATGAAAATGGAGAGAGAGAGAGAGAGAGAAAGGGATACAGAGAGAGGGGAGGGGAACAGAAACTTGCAGAATTTCAAACCTCCATTATGACGGCGATAAATACTTTAATGGAATCTCATTTGGACAGTCCGTTACGTAATAGAAAGAAATGACGAGGAAAGCACTGTTACATGCGACTCTTTTTTTCATACACCCACAAAAATCCCTCCACCCCACCCACCATCAAACGAATCCCTCCGCTTTTTACTAATCAAAAGGGGATGGGAAATTGCGAATTGTAAACGTCCTGCAGAGTATTGAAAAGACAGCGAGAGAGAGAGAGAGAACTGAGACTTTTGGGGAAGAAGGAATGAGGAAAAAGAAGGAAAAGAGGAGAACCAATAATGAAGATGCTCGTTTTTACGATTATCTCACTAGATAACAACTCGTCAATGTTTCTTTGTGTCGTCTTAGTTTTCCGAGGTCGTAATCGTAACAGTAACAATTGTCGTAAATCACGGGGGGAGAAGAACAGAAGAAAACTGGGCTGAGGGTCACACAATGTAGATCAAAACCAGTCTGAGTTAGCCGAAGAGCAAGAAAACATATAGAAAATAAACCAACTCCCAACTGAGGTCGATATATTCAATCGATATGGATATTGAAGAAAGGCCAAAGGTTGCTATTTGTACGTAAGTAAGTTTACTCACGATGAGAGAGAGAGAGAGAGAGTGCAATGGAATTAGAGAGCCAAAACGAAAATTGTCCAGAAAATTCCCCTCTTCGTCAGTTCTTTTCTTAGTTTCTTAGTTACCTTGCCATAATTTCCAGATGTTATTTCAAATTACAAGTTAATACATTTGATATCGTATATTATGATAAATTATGAATATGCTACTGAATCAGGACTCGTTCTCATTTCACATTTCCCATTTCATCCTTTCTTTCATTCCTTCTGTCATAATCATAATTCCCTTCCGAATGGAAAGGAATTCAAAAAGTTACCACGGAACCCGATATGAATAGAAAATAGACGTCGAAAAAAGGAAGAAAAAAAAAACTAAAGTGTCTGTACATGGTCACAATTTACACGATTTACGTATATTTAAGTCAGAAAAAAAGGACGGAAACGGAGACACATGTAGATGGAATGATATTCAGAAAGCATACGCACTCAGTCACGCAATTCAGACACATTTCCTCTCATCTTCTTCTTCTTCCTTTTTTTTCTTTCTTGGCGTATTTGAATCTGATTGCAAGTCCGGAAAAGGCAATGGCAAAGACCTTTGATGCCTTCATCCGAATTCCAGACACTTTCCCTTCAACTCTCTGTCCCGCGTACAATACCCGACAATATTATGACTAAATGTCCTGATTATATCGTCATAAAAATACATGACACGCTTCAAACAAATCTCAATTGCTCTCTCTCTCTCTCTCTCTCTCTCTCTCTCCTACAACTAGTTTGAGTAATGATAAAGACAAAGACATTAAAGGTATTTCCTTTTTCCTTATAAGATTTTTCTCATAATGATTGCCATTTGGTGGTGTAAGCATTTCCCTCACGGACACGTGCAAAATTATACAAAATATTCTGGAAATTAAACTTCCTTGGTGAGACCATCAAGATATGAAATGGGGGGGTAAAGGTAGAAGAAGAGGAATCGTGTTGAAATTATGTAAAGTACACAGACAGTTGGGAGGTTACATTAAAAAGGGAAATTTCTTCGTGTTTCTACTTCGAGAGATCAACGATCTTTGGTCTTTCTCTCAAGTGTGTGTGTGTGTGTGTGCGGATGAGATACAAGTAAAAAAGACATTCCTTCATAATATTGACTGGGTTGTGGGTTGTAGGTTGAAAGTTGAAGACTGTAAGACGTGGAAGGAAATGGAATATGAAAAAAATACGTGGAGAAAGGAGCGACAGAGGCTCAAGAGAAAGTAGGAATGGAATGGAATAGATAGAAAGAGAGCGATGCTCCATGAGTTTCTCTCCTCTACTTTGGGAACTAACGAAGGAAGGAGCTCAGTGCTATGTTGTAGGTTGTAGGGATGGCACTGTACACTGTATATGCTGCATCTTTGAATGCGAACTTGAAGAATCTGTAGTAGAAGTAGAATTTGGAGTTGGAATATTTGAGAAGTGTGGCACTGCATTCCATTAAGACGTGACTGAAATTCGACCTTCTCTTCTCCTTTCCCTCACTCTCTCTCTCTCTCTATCGTTCTCCATCCTCCATATTTTTCGCTCAAAGTCTCAAAATGTCCTATTCAGTTCGTGCATAAGTAAATGTGAGCTTGTAATCCCGACCAGTGTATAAAGAGGGAGAGCAAACTACCCCCTTTTATATACACAAATATATACATACACACACACACATATTACATTTATATATATAATATACTCAACATTCCCTACACAAATAGAGTACATAGAAGTAGAAGACCAGCGCTAGCAATTTCACCACAGCAATTGTCCCAGTCTTAACTTAACTCTCGTCATGGCGATTTTGTTCGTGATATTCCCTTCCATTTTACTATGTATATTTTTTTTAGCTCCACTCCACAATCATAGAAACTAAACCTGCTACTTGTGATCTAGTGACAGAAGACTGAATCACATTATACGAATATTATTTATTTATTTATACAATTCCAGGTAAATATCTGTATTAATAACAATAATAATCGTAATGATGATGATGATTATTATTATTAAAACCGGGAATAAAAATAAAGGTAATGTGAAAGGGTCTCCGCATAATTGTGAATTAAAAGCTCAGAGATAAAGTCGTCTGGCTCTTGAATCTTGAAGAGATAAAGTGAGTGTTTGGTCACCAAACTTTGGTGATGCCATGAGAGCCGGGTAGGGGAAAGTTGGAAATAATTCGTTAGACAAATGTGAAGTAATCTAATGTCGTGTCCTGGCATTAGAATTCCCTCACAGACATTTATTCATTCGTATAATCGGGCACGTTCCCGACGTACACGTGCATGAGTGTCAAACTGTATAATGATAAGCTGGGCAGAGGCCAAATGTGTGGAGACGACATGTCATAATTAGTTTTTCTAGATTCAAAAAAGAAAACAGATTAGATTCTCTCTATCTCTCTCCCTCTCTCTCTCTCTCTCTCTCTCTCTGTCTCTGTCTTTTCCATGAATTTCCTCGAGCTATCTATCTTTATACTCTAGACTGTTTGACGAGGAGTTTTCGTGTGAAACCAAATGCCAAGTACGAATTACAAATAATTCACCTGAGAGTTACCAGAGAGACTCCCCCTCAAAGAATAATTTTTTCCTGAAGGAGCCGCTCGAGATTACGATTAAGATTAGCCAGGATGTGTAATTGGAACATGGGGACACATGAAAATCCTCAGGAAATGAAATACAAAAATCCTATGTAATGTGTTTAATATCTGTATATCTTTATGTACATATGCACTTTCTGCACTTTCTGTACACCACATAAACTACTTTTTGGTACTCACTCCTCTGTGTGTTTGGTACAATCTATGCAGAGTCATTTGGAATTTGTAAATGCCACACATTAATTTGATTTATATGCCAAATTCAAAGGAAGAAGAACTTTGTCTGTAATTTATACAAGTGAAGACTTTTGTATACAATCTCTTCCTAATTCTATTTTCATTATTTTCCATATCCATTATTTCAAAAGCACTCACCAAAGTGCATACAAAATAAATAGTACGTGGGCGGTTGAATGTGACTGTGAGAATATTAATAAGGGGGAAAACATCATGGAGTCATGTGATGTGATGCGAAAACAATGGAAATGAAAATGAAACTGAGCCAATATATTCACACAGATAGTATACAAATTTCCCCGGAATTCAGACGAATTTTCTATCCTTATCCTCCATTTCATTCTCATTTTAAATTCTCCATCCATTCATCTGTATATTGTAAAGAAAATACGTTCATATCCTCTCCTTTATCAAGACACGACAAAACAAAAACTACGTATCAGTTTTATTTTTATATGCTTGAGAATATGGCCAAAATTTCATTTTATTCAACAAGTTTCCCTAATTTGGTTTGAAAATATAACATTCAACATTGATATTGATAGCACAACATTTTCTTCATCCTCCTCTTTTCCTTTGTCGGTCGGTCACTTGACTTTTCATTCAGTCAATGCATATCTCTGTACATATAACCATTAGTTTTTGCCCCCAGAAAAATGTGTGTAAAGAGAGACCACTCATCTCCTGATTTCCACGTCCAAGTCAAGTACTGGAATTTTTTTTTTAAAGTTGAGTGTAAGCGGAGGCTTTGCAAAACCTTTCAAAACTTTTTTTAGGTGAAAGCTAAGGCGTGAGAGTGAGTACGAAGTTGTTTGGGTGTGATTGAGAAAGGGAAAAAAAAGAGAAAGAGAGGAAGGGCACTCCCTTTGACGTTTGAGCTGTGGGAAGGAATTGGTGGATGGTTGATGTGGGTAATTGAGGTGGAATGACTGAAGGAGGAGAAAGTTTGTCCGTGTAGTTTTGAGTTTGACAAATGAAAGAATGTAGAGGAGGAGGACGAGGGATAAGGGAAGAGAAAACAAAGTCCTTTGAAGTTTCTTGGTAAAGGATAGAACGAGGAAGAGGACGAGGAGAAAAAGAGAGAGAGAGAGAGAGAGAGCGGAAGTTGGTGGAGCATAAGATTTGTCCGTAGTCAAACAACAAACAAGAAGGAAATAGCGGCGGGGAGAAGACACAGAGAATCCGGAGGAGGGTCGTCCGACGTCAGTCTGTCTTACATATGTATATTTAAACACACGCACACTTGCAGAAAATTGAATGAATCTCTTGGATTGAACATTGAACTTCCGAATTTGGTATGTGACAATTTCCCATGGTTTGGTTTATTGTTAGACAAGAGCACATACGATCGTACATGTCCCGTCAAATGCATATTCAGGTGTATGAATGAATGTGACAGAATGTTTGGAATGAATTCTACAAACATGACATGAAAGATGGGTTTTCTCAAGTTTGATGGTGAATATTTTTAAATATTTTTACTACTGTGACAAAGAAAAACTGTGTTCTGTTTCTGTGCTTTGAATGGAATTAGCAAAAAGGTACAAGGTTCGAAAGGTAAAAAAGAAACTTTTATCTGTAAAAGGTATAAAAATGGTAAAAATGGACAAAATGGAGATGTTTCTGTACATACTTTCTCCCTTGCCTTCAATAATTCAAATGGGGGGGGGAGGAAACATTTACAATATAAAGTTCATATAGTTGTCTATAGGATGGGGAATAAAAAAAAGTGAGAGTAAATAAATCTAGTGGGTTAAATTGATGTATATGACCCCATGGAATATAATTACAATTATTTGTTGTTCAGACTCGAAGAAATGTCTGTGTAATGATTACGTTTTCGAATGATAATCATCATTGATTTTCTCATTCGACTCAGTACGGAGGAGTGAGGAGTTTGGGGAAGGAGTCTTCTCATTCATAGTCTATGCATTATTCATATGTTCCAGTTTCAGAGTGCAATCCAATGTACGGCAATGGCAACGACTACGACTACGACTACGACTGTGACTAGATAAAGATAAAACTACTGTGGAAACAAACTGTGAAATACTGAGTTTGCACTCTTACCACACACAAATACGCACACACACACACTCAAGTCATACATATCTACACACTCTATCCTTTCCCAAATTTCCCTTTTTTACTCGTTTCACGGGCCAACTGTAAATTGATTTTGATTTGCTTTCCAAAACTCCGTCCGCACCTCATTTACTACACTCTTGACCCGTTTACGCTTCCACATTTTCATTCCAACTCCTATACTAGGTACTCGGATTCTCTCCTCCTCATCATTTTCATCTTCCTCTTCCTCAAGCTTCCCCTCCTTTGTCCACTTCACTCAACTCTCCCCCCCCCCCGTACATATACAGTCACAGGAATGTATACTTTTGCACCTTTCAAAATGTCTTCATATTTTATACAAACTCATCTCAATTCCATTGTTAAAATACGTAATCGTCATATGTATTGCAGTGTTAAAACTTTGTAAACTAATTATGCGCTAATTCCTTTCTTCCTCTCATGCAGAGATATATAATATATATATATATATGTATGTATTTTGACTTTTAAAATCGAGGAAATCTTCCACTTTGCACTCGACGCACAAAGACTGAAACACAAACTGAAACAGAGAACGCCACATTACGTTAATGCTGCTGCAGCAATTACTTGATGGTTGATTTCGTTGCTGTACTGGAGTTTGCTGGAGTGAGCGAGTGTGGGTTTGATGAAAGAGCAATTATATAATTGAGTTAATTGCTACTCAGAAATCAATTAGCTCCCTGTCTGTATACTTTGTGGATGTAATGTGGCATGTAATTTGAGGAGAGTATCAAAACTGATGTAGACAAGCTTCCCTCTTATATTTAGTAGTAGTATCTGTATTCAAAAATATTCGCATGTAAACGTGAGAGACACATTCTTCAGTACCAAGAATCGAGAGAGCGAGCGAGCGAGAGAGCGAGAGAGCGAGAGAGAGAGAGAGAGAGAGAGAGAGAGAGAGAAAGAGAGAGAGAAAGAGAGACAGAAAGAGATGGCTCCCGAGTTCCAACTAATCTATAAAATCTACTGTACAACCCTCTCTCATCTTCCCTCCAGTTTTTTTTCCTGACTATATATCCTTTAACAAGTGTTTAGGGAACTCCACTCCAGTTCTTCACCTAATGATAATGACAATAATAATCATATTTCGAGACTGGGTAGGAGAAGCACTCTCTCACCATCCACCAAAGTAATAATGGATGTGTATAATGATAATGAGGATGATGGAAGGAGCGTCTCGTTTTCCTTGTGCAATTTCATTTCCATAGAAGCCGCTAATGTAATCACACTACCAAGTTGTGTAGAGTCATGACATGGATATGAGTAACATAGAATTAACTTTTCTTCTTCTCCTTTCTCTTCTCACCTGACATAATAGAATTATGTAGAATGAAAATGGAAACTATATTCGCGTTAGTGATTCGGGAAATTTGGTTCTGGGAAACTCTCAGGAAGGAAAGTTTTGTTTCAATGCAATCTAATTAACTTGTGTAGTTTACTGTGTGTATGTATGACATGGAATGATGTTTGTGTGTGTGTGTATGTGTGTGTTTGCTTGAATGTGTGTGTGTTGGAAAAATATTTGGAAGAGTTTCCAAGTTGAGTGTACCATTAACCGATTAATTCCCGTGTGTTTGTGTGTACGCGTGTAGACGGGGGACTACAGCTGGAAAGTGAAGTGTACAGATATTCGTGAAACTTTAAATTTCCAAGCCAAGTTTTGGAAACGTAATGGAGTAGTGTGATAATGATGGCTAATTTCCACAGATAATTCACACATGATCCTTGAGCCAAATCGACATTGCAACTCTGACGACGCTGACGACGATGACGACGACGGCAGACTCCGTTTTTTTCCTGTGCTCCTCACAAAAATAAATTGCTCGCGATCACAGTCATCAACAATATATCAACTTGCGATAAGATTTTTTTCATTTCCCTCGAGAACTGATTATAGGTTTTGTACTTTTTTACAATTCCCGCCTTCAACTTAGAACTGTGGATTAGGATGAAAATTAATACGATATTTCCTGATATTTTCGAAGAAAATGGAAGGTATTAGTTTTAGGCGCCCGTATGGAATAAAGAGGAAATATTTAGTGGTTAATGCAGTCACGAAATTGGGAACGCAAATAAGGGTGAAAATAAAGATGAAAAGGATTTGAAAGTGTTTGTAAATATGAGTTGGAAATCCGGTACAAAAGGAAATGGAATCCAATCGGAATCCGTTTATTTACGAGTGTAACCAACCAACAAATAGCAGAAACTGCAAATAGAAATAGAAAATAGAAAATAGACAAATGATTCACATGTTTCACGAAATTGAGGAGACTCGGATGATGGAAATTCAACTTCGGATGGAAAATTGTTGGATGTAAATGGGAATGTGAAAATCCTGGAGGGAAATGAGAGAAAGAGAAAGACAGAGAGAGAAAGAGAAAGACATAGAGAGAAAGAGAAAGACAGAGAGAGAAAGAGAAAGACAGAGAGAGAAAGAGAAAGACAGAGAGAGAAAGAGAAAGAGAAATAAACGAAATGTATCTGGACTTTCAATCTACAATCTGTAAACTCAATCGTATTTGCTCCATTTCCAACTCAATGTGTGAACGCTTATATATATATTCATCCCGGAGTTTCTATTTATAAATAAGCCTGACTGTATGCATAATATAATTGGACTTGTAGTGAAAATGAAGAGCTCTCTCTCTCTTTCTCTGGTTCATTTCACACTGTAATTGCCTCAAGCCATCCTTCATGATGATGCTCTAATTCTAATCTAATTCCACGTCGATATTAGATTTACTCCTCTTTTGTACATAATACATAATAATGTAAGTACTTGAAGGGAAAAGAGCAACTGGAATTATTTGTATTTGAACTATTTGATGATTTGTTATTAGGAAAATCTATATAATTTGTATTCCATGTCCTCATAATAACCATCACTGGTATTGATATGGATATTTGCACAGGCAAAATTTTAATTATTTTCCACTCGCAGACAAATACGAATCGTACAGATACTATACGATACTCGATGAAGCATGTCCAATCCCAAACATGATTCTGCAAATACAAAAGTATTTTTGAAGAAATGTTTTACTCTCGACGACGTCTCACTTTCTAAACAGTTGAACAGTTGAATGTCGTTGAACTTTCTCCTTGGCTTTCCATATCAGTCATGCTTACAGATGTACACGAGGACAAATAGTACTATACAACTATAAATGCTTTAAGGATTCTTTTTTTTTTGTTTTTGTATCTTATTTTCACAGTCAGTTTCAAATCGCAAGTCTTGAACCGAAAACCTGGGAAGTTGTAGGAATTGGAAACCATTTTAAGAAATTGGATAGAAATCAGTTTTCCTTCCTCTTCATTCTTCTTTCTCCCAGGTAAAAAAAAAAAAAGCAATCACAATCTTTGCTATTCCCAATCATTGAGTGTAAAGTGTTTCTTGGGTGTACACTTTGTGTATGTTTACAGATTTTTCCAACTCCGCCAGAGTATCTCTCTCACTCTATTACGGCAATGCGCTGGTAAAAATAACAAGACGAGAGAGAGAGAGGGAGAAAAAGAGAGAGAGAGAACTAGACGGAAAAACCTCCTTGTTGTTGTCACTACGAAAAAAAGTCTCATTCCTCTAGAGACCACTGCACTTTGTCTTATTTGCACATGGTGAGCACTTAGAGCTTGTGGAAAAGTGTACAGAGAAAAAATGTTTTTATTTTATTGTTTTAGAAAATAAATATTTGCTCTCAAAACTACATCTTAAATGGAATATAGAAATGGCACACACAATTACTGACATCTTTATACAATTCTGACGGATTGATCTTCTACGTTTTTCCAAGACTTGTTATTCTCAAAAAAGTGTTACATTTATTTATGTACAATCACAATATGAAGTCACTGGAAACGGCAAATCAATTTACAAATGTTTTCTCATGATTGGAACTCCAAAACATTTCCATTTCGGAGTAATTTAAAGGGAAGAAAAGGGATTTTTGTGTACTGTTTTTACTGTTGAGAGTGCTACATAATAATAATAATGTTATATTATTGTATAGTTTTGAGTTATATCAAGGTATTTGTATAGTATCCGGTAATGCCAGCCTCACTTATTCAT
>JAIUND010004075.1:0-13272 GCA_034699125.1 Gisinianus flammeolus | reverse complement strand
CAAATATACGTTTTGTCAACGATTTGATTTCTCTGTGCACTTGAACTTAGAATCGACAAAAATATGAATGATTCATCACCCATCTCCATTTCATTTCTTCCGTATCACTCGTTTGTTTGCTATATGAATACTCCACTGTTTTAACGTATCATTTGAGATATATGAAGAAGAAGACAATGACGAGAAGAGTATTTTGGATTCTGAGCCTGCACCGAGTCTTTTGGAAGCAAAAGAAATGATAAAAAATATCCAAATGTACTTCCTCTCACAATCTGACACAGATGAAAATTTGTTTTCCAACATCCACAGCATTGAGCAAATATCGAATGTGAACAAAAAGCTGCACTTTGCAAGCAAACTAGAATTACAAATTACTTCACTCCTCACAATAATTAGCTTTGTGGTCAAATTTGACTCAATCCTGTGACATTTCAAAGCTTTTTAAATAATTTCAATATTTATTCTGATAATTAAATAGAAATATGATTATTTGTTATATATAACTCTTTTTCTTGTACAAATTCCAAGCATACGGGCTTACTTTTTCATAAAACGAATGCACTTGTATCTATAGTCTGCATACGTTTTTACTATGGGCATTCACATATAAGAGAATTCCCTTAAAATCAGCTAAAGGGGAATCTGGATATAAGGACCGAGATTTCATGGTCCCTTCAGTTCCCTTTTAAACGAATTTTACTGTAATTGCAATTAAGTGACAAAAAATTGAAAGTTTGACCTACCGACCTGAACATTTCTGGAGAGGTGTAAAATATACATCAAAATTTCTCGAAGGAGCAACAACTAAAAAAAATGAGATCCGCATTTTGTCAAAGTTTTTAAATATAAAAGTTTCAAAACCAGAAATATAAAAGTGGATAATGGGGTAATCAAACTCGGTGATTCGACTGGAATCGTCACAGTTGACTTCGGTCGTTGTCAACATCGACGTTTGGACATTTGTGAGTACATTTTGTGAGTCCAAATTTTCCACCCGGAATCATCACAAATTGGAACCAAGGCCTTTCATCCCAAGAGAAGAAGTCACAATTTGATTGGCTGGAATGGATTTATGTTCAACCTGGCTTCAAATCTCTCCAAGGCCCTGTACACTGCATGCATTTTCTACACAAGTTTGACTTCTGACGAAGGAAAGAATATCAAACAATTATGTGGAAACACCCATAACTACCTTGACAACTTCTTTCTACTCGCTCCCTAATCTCGGACATTAATTCTGAATTGATAGACCACAACTTGGATTATCCCAGGAAGACTGTGGGTCAACGAAGAAGATCATATTTTTATTATTCAAAAAATGCAAATTTAAAATTTGTTGAAAATTTGTAAATATATTAGTCAATAGGGCTTTTGAAGCCGTCTTCAGGCATGGAAACCAGTCGATATATTGTACTGAATGCAATCTCAAGACGTAAATAAAGCTAAATTTTATGCTGAACAACATTACAGAAGACGAAACTAACAAATTGTTAACCGTTTGACCTCCACTCAAGGTCAAACATTCAGTGACCTCTGCAGGTCAAACGGTTAACAGTTTGTTAGTTTCGTCTTCTGTAATGTTGTTCAGCATAACATTTTACACCCCTCCAGAAATGTTCAGGTCGGTAGGTCAAACTTTCAATTTTTTGTCAATTAATTGCAATTAACTCATTTAAAACCTAGTAAGAGTAACGTTTTGCAATTCTCTTGATGCGGACTATGTAAGAAACACTCCAAAATATTTTTCTATGGGATTTAAAATTGAAATTTATTTTCATCCTCTCTTTAATTGACAATTAAGTGTCAAATGTTCAATCTCGCCCCATACCCCTTTTTCTGAACATTACCCCACTTAAGAATTAATTATGGACAAACGGGACATTTTTCACGGGTGCTGTCAATTGGAACTCATGTCAAACTAATTGCCGGACTTACCAAAAATGTTTCATAAAAATGTGTCAACAATTGACCATTATACAGCAGAAAACGCACTCAATTTTTGCCTAAAGTGTTCAATCTCGACCCATTTGACGGTATTTGTTTATCTGTTCCATGTAAAATGTCCCAAATTTTTTGTGGTTGAAATCCGGGACAAGCAAAATAGTCCACCTTCATTCCGCAATTTCTGCCCTTAATCCGAGAATGTGACGAAATCCTCCAAAAAACTATCAAAAATCTAACAAAAGTCTTCCAACTCTCGAACTTTCCAATCAATAAACTTAAAACCTCCCCCCAATTTCTTAGGTCTGTTTGATGAAGAAACGCGGATTGTCCTCGTGAATGGCGTTTACATGAAAGGGAAGTGGCTGAGCAAATTCTCAAAAAATAATACCAGACAAGAGGATTTCCACCTGACTTCAAAGCATTCACTCAAAGTGGATATGATGAAGCAAACGACGGGATTACCGTACATGGACTTGCAAGGACCAATCGATGCTCACGTCCTCTCTTTATCGTACCAAGGGGAACGAGTGAGTATGATCCTTTTCGTTCCGAAACAAATTGCGGGGATTTAAAAAATTGAGAAAGCTCTGGCCGCCGGGAGTTTAGCCCCGTCAAAGATATTGACCAAATTAGAGTTTGAAAGGATTCACCTGGAGCTTCCCAAATTCAAAATGGAGTCCACAATCAATTTGAAAGAAAGTGTTCAACAGGTGTGTTCAAACGGAAAGTGCGGGCTTTTTAAATTAAATTAAAGCAATATTATATTTATGATAATAATAATGTGGGGGAAATTGCAGTTGGGTGCCCCGACCGTGTTTTTGAATAAGTTTCCGAATGACGGCGGGCCGGATTTTCGGGGAATGTCCCTCAAAGGTGATCTCCACATTTCTGAAATCATTCAAACAGCATTTGTCGAGGTGAACGAAGAGGAAACGATCGCAGCTGCAGTCACAGCAGGTTCACCATTAATTACAATATATATATTCAAAAAAATATCCCGTTCAAAATTCAAAATTTGCCTCCTGCTAAATTCCTTATCGACTTTTCAAAATTCCCCACACACGCCCACAAATGCTTTTAACATGTGTTTTTGTGTAAAGTTGTGATGCCTATCCAGAAAAGTTCAATGCAGACCTATCACCCGCCGTCAATCCTCGTCCAGGCAGATCGACCATTTTTCTTTTACATTGTGGACTTGCCATCGAATTTCATCTTGTTTGCCGGGACCGTCCGAAATCCGACTCTCCATTAACTAAATGTGTTCCAGTATAGGAACACTTCACTCATAATTATGGAACGCCGGATGAGGAGAGCCTGTCAATTTCCGTGAGGGGACATTATTCAAATACGCACGGCACTCTGTTTAATTTTTTAGTGAGAGTTTTTTGTTCATAAAATACTTGGTCAACTTGCCACTGTAGAAATTAATGAAATGTGGCGTTCATTTAATTACTCGATCGAGTAATCTGAAGTGTTTTTAATAACAGGTTTTAATTAATTTTTTTAGATATCCTTGTGTTTTTGTCAAAATCCCGGGATTTTAGCTATAGCACCTTGTAAAATTCGATATCGTTGGTCAAATGAGGACGCTATACACATATTTTAGTATTTTAAAAGTGCAGATTCTCCCGGCGATATTTTCCTATTATATCTGTGGACTTGGGAAATCCCTAAACTCGGTCCGCTCCGTGAATCATTTTTGGCGGGAAGAAGTGTGACACTGGGGAATTCTACAAAAGAAACATGTACTTCTTTCGCGTCCCCCGAAAATTTCTATGGGAAATCCAAAGCAGAGTGAAAGCAAAGTTGGGAACTTTAAATCCTCGAACGAACATGCGGGATTTCTCTCAATTTTTGATTCCCGCCAAATTTCATGTTTAAATAAAGTCAACCATGGACTAATCATCACACATCATCAATTTGAGCCTCCATCCGCATTCCTAAAAACATTTCTACAATCAAATTTAACCGCAATAAAAAAGCTTTGATTGATATATAAACGAATGAATTACTTATATGGTAATTTCCTGTCCACAGTTTTCACAGGAATTAACTTCTGTGACTTGAATATTTAAATGTGGAAATTCAATTATTAATTTATTACTATACGAGTATTTTTTGAAAAGGCCGCAACGACAATTTTTGAAATTAAATTCAAATGTCCTCTCCACACATTTTTTTTGTCGTGATGGAAATTTCAAAGTCTTTGACAGGTTTTTGTTTGTTTGTGACACTCGCAGCCGCCAAGTTCAAAAATTTGAAATCCCAATTTGTTCGAGCAAGAATTAAGAGTCGCGAGTTTTGGCTGGCTGAGACTTTGAACTTACAATTTGAATTTGAATTTCCCACCACCATTTGGTTTACAATTTTTTTTACAAGTGACCATATACATAAAAATATCCTGTGGTCACTTAATCTGTGAAAGAAACCTCCTGTGTGGAAAAGTCCAGCGCGTCCCTTAATTTGTCCTGATTTTTGTAGTGAAGCGCGCGCGTGGACGTGGATTTTCCAATGATGAGTGATGAGGTGGAGGAGAGCGGTGGCGGCACCGGCGGCGGGAAACGACAAAATGTTCATCGCAAGTCCAACGTCACTTTTGACTTCAAATCCGATTCCGAACAACCGGAACTGGAACCGGAACTTGAATCCAAAGAACCCGAACAACCGGAAGTGAAATCTGCGGAGGCGGAAGGCAAAGCAGTCACTGAATCAGCAAAGGCGGGAAAAGGCGGTCATCGAAAAAAATCAGTCACATCGCGTGGGCAAAGTGGCTGGATTTTGGTCAAGTTGAAACGGAAAAGCTCGAGTCCAAGTGTGAGTCGACACAAGAAATCAAGTCAAACGTCAACGGATGCTCCTCGCATCGAATCCTCAACCAAAATCCCGAGCATAGTCCGAAATCCATCAGAAATAGTTGAACATTCGAATTCCGCGCGTAAAAGTTCCCGAAGAAGAATGAGCAGAGTCGGCGGCGGGTCTGGGAGTCGAAAACCCTCAAGGAAAATGAGTAGAAGGAAAATTGGTGCTAGCAAGAAGTCCTTGCGATCATATCGCGCCAGTAGCGGGAAAATTCAAATTCAAATCCCACTTGAAAATGTTCCAGTAGAAGAGGAAATTCAAAAATCTCGAGAGTCCATTTCCACATCCGGCACGACGAGCCCAGGGAAATTGTCCAAGGAAAATTTGGGTCAAGTCAGTACATATAGTTCCCAGTTTACCCGCAAAACTTCAAAAATTGAATCATTTCGAAATTTTAAAATATATTACAAAAAGGTGAATGAACAATCCGAATTGTATTTTTTGTAGGACAAACCCAAAGACAATGTCAATGTGGACTCGGCATCGAGCAGTGTGGATCAAACGGAGGGGCCACGAGTGGAAAAATTGGGGATTCTCAAATCCACAGAGAGCACAGGACTGACAGATGATGACAGTCAGAATTTGTTCCAAGACTCCCTCCCCAAAATTTCCAAGACTGTCAAGGTAAATGTGAGCACTTCCTACACGCGCTTTGCCAGTGAGCAGAGTTTGAACTCGTCCTTTTTTGGGACGGACGACATGGACGATTTGGAGACGGATAAGATTAATTTTGATGATGATCATGGATACGAAAAGATCAAGCAAGTGTACAAGGAAATCCTGGATTCACTTCAAGTCTTTGAAGCCCACAATATTTGCATCGATCCAATCCGCGAGGTTCCTCAAGTTTCTTTACATTATTCAAATTAATGGACTGACCGCCACCAAAATCACACAATTTTTGGGCATTTTCCAACAAATTCGGACCATTTTCAACGTTTTGTTTTAACATATTCGGACTTTTGTACATTTTTGTACAAATATGCGCCTTTTTCTGTTTTCAAAGATAAATCTAAGTTCTTGTTGAGCAAATTTACACAATTTCCTTGCTTTTGGTGCATTTTGGTGACATTTTTGAACAAATTCGGACAATTTTTTTATCTTCTGTTGAACAATTTTAAATGTCGGAACACTGTTTTTGAACAATTTGTTTCTCTTACACAGGAATTCACATCGCTCTTTGAAGGGATCGAAGCCTCGCACGAGAACGAGCGGAAACTCATAAAACACGATGAAGAAATCTCGGTCCGTTTTAATTCTTGAACAAATTTTTGGTGGATTAAAATATAGATAAAGTCCGAAATCTTTACGAAAATGAACACATTTCCTTGGAAAAAAACAGGTGGAACTATCTTCAACGATGGCGCGAACCCGGAATCTGATTAAACTGATGGAGGATGATCCAGCGCTGGCACGGGTTTTGGGCGGGAAATTGGAACGAGCCTGGGCACTTGCAGACACTGGTGATGAAACGGAAGAAAAAAATCAAGGCAAAATCGATGCTCTTAAACGAGAAATTTTTGAACTGAATCGGAATATCAATGCTGCATCGCAAGTGGAAGGACAAGACACGTCAGTTCAATTTTTAATTCCCTCTATCATTGCTTTAGCAAGGTCAAAAAGGGTCAAAGGTTTTTTCCTGCTGGATCAAATAATTTTTATCGGCTTCAAAAAGGGGCCAATTTATTATTATGCTAGGTTACATAATTTTTAACGACTCCAAAAAGGGACCAATTTATTGTCATGCTAGGTCAAATGATTTTTAACGGCTTCAAAAAGGGACCGATTTATTATTATGCTAGGTTACATCATTTTTAACGACTCCAAAAAGTGACCAATTTATGGTCATGCTAGGGCAAATAATTTTTAACGGATTCAAAAAGGGACCAATTTAGTATTAAGCTAGGTCAAATATCTTTGAACGATTAAAAAAGGGACCAATTTATTATTTTTCTAGATCATAGAAATCTCCAAGCTATTTTTTTTCTTTTTGTTTCTGATTATATTTATAAATTGTCAAATTTAATTGAATTAATAATATTGATAATATTTCCACGCTCTTTTTGATGAACCTGATCACAACAGGATGAAGGAGCTTCAAAAAATCAAGTACGAGCTGGAAAAACAGCGGGACTCGGCGAACGTGGAAGCAAATCGATTTCGATCCTCCTTAAACATCCTTTTCGCCAGGCGTCAGGAGCATTTCGAGCGTCGGACGAGCCTTGAAGAAAAAGGGAAACTCTTGACCGAGGAATATGAAGCTCAAAGTGAGGCTATCGGGCGGGAATCAGAGAGGAAAGACCGTGTCGCGAGTGAAACGTTGGAAGTACGCGGGAAATTATCAGAGAAACGCGCGGACCTTTGGGAGCTTGAAAAATCCCTTCAAGTGGCTGCAAACAAAATCATTGATACGGATCGCGCGTTGCTGGATCAATCCGTATTTTTTGTTTTTTTTATTCCTGTGTTTAACAAAAGAATTGAATTAAATGTCTTTGATTTTCGAATCGAGATAAAATTTGAATTTCCGGAGGTTCCTTAATTTTTTGTATCAAAAAAATTGCAGCTTGTAAACGAAGCAGCGATTCGGGATCAAGACCTTTCATACGGCCGACTGGACAAAATGGGCGGGGATTTTGAAAGTCAACAGCGCCTCGTGGAGCGCCTCACCATGTCCGGCTACCGGGAAGCCCAAGACTTGAAGCAAAAAGAGGGGGAAGTTCAATTTCTTCGTCAGGAACTCATTCGGGCGATGCGTCAGCGCTCCCTGAATGGAAAGCGCGTGGTCCTTCTTCAACAATCCATGAACACTTTGGAGATTGAGCGGGAGAGTTTGAAAGCCAAAATAAATGTATTGGAGCGGGAGTTGGAGACTGCTCAAAAGAAACTGGAAGAGAATAAAAAGAAGGTGGAAAGACTGGATAAGGAGCGGGGATTTGTGAATCGGAATTTGAGGAGGGTGGAGGCAGTCACGTCGGAGAATGGGAATCAAATCAAGACGAATCAAGTGGCAGTTGTGAATCTCGAGTCCGCCGTTCGGACTTATGGCGATGAGATCCGTGATCAAAAGCATCAAATCTTTCGACTGGAGAAGGAGCGAGATTTTTATTCGCTTGAATCCGCCAAATTAGCGCAGCAAGTGGGTCAACAATTGGCAGAGCTTAAAACATTGGATTTTGCTATTCTTCAGTATCGCAAGAAATTGTCCGGGTTTGAAACTCAAGTGAAGAAAACACAGCAAACGTATGATCTGGCCATTTATGATAAAAGCGTTTTTGAACGGACCCTCAGCGAAACTCTCGTACGTTTTTTTATATGATCATTACATTTCCAAATCTCCGACATTTTTACAATCCATTTCCCCCACTAACAGCAACATTTTAGGTAATAATATCAAAATACTTAAATAGCCCGGCAAAATTCTTAAAATTACTCCAAATTCTCTAAAATTACTTGAGAAAATTAGACCAAAATGGCGTACCAAAATCGTGGCCCGAAATATAAAACAAAATGTCCAAGAATGTGAATGAAAGCTCTCAAAATTGGCTCAAAAAACTCCAAATTCAATTAAAAATTGGTTAAAAAAATACAATTTTAATTCAAAATTTGCTCCAAAAAATCCTGCAAATTAAATACAAAACTTGCTAAAAAAACCCAAATTGAATTCAAAATTGGTTAAAAAAATAAAATTTCGATTCAAAATTTGCTCGAAAAAATCATGAAACTTAAATTCAAAACTTGCTAAAACAAATCCAAATTAAAGTTCAAAATTGGTTAAAAAAATACAATTTTAATTCAAAATGTGCTTCAAAAAATCATGCAAATTAAATTCAAAACTTGCTCCAAAAAAATCCAAATTGAATTCAAAATTGGTAAAAAAATCCGAATCAAATAAATCAGATTCTCTATAAATAAATAATTAGTTGGAAATCCCAGAAATGTGTTCAAACAATGTCGAAAATCCCAACATTTAGTTTTAAATCAACCAAAAAAAAATCTCACGAATTTAGTTAACATCATCGAAATTCAACAAAAAAAAATTGCAGTCGCTCTCAAAAATCCCAAAACCACAAAATAAATTAGGAATTTTTTGAAAAACCTATGGCTGATGAAAAGAGCCCAAAAAGAATAGAATTTGTTTAAAAAAGACACCACAAAAATTTCTTTCACCAGAAAAAAACAAGGAAAAAAAAATTGCTCCATTCCCCCGCAGAAAACTTAATATTCCATATTACGAAAATTGCCCAAATCTTCTTTTCAAAAAAACCTCCTCGTTTTTCTTCATTTGCCCCCTTAATTTTATCACACTTCTTAAGCCCGGCCTTCAAAACCGAACGGGTTAAGGTTCTCCTCATCTTTTTTCAAAATTAGCGCGACTTTTTAGTCCACACCTTTTTCGTCAAATTTTGACATCAAAATGTCAAAATCCACAGCAGAGAAATATGTAGATTATTCCCCCCAAAACCGTCATTTCCGCCTGTGTGTGAAAAGTGTCTGTGTGTGTGTGTGTGTGTGTGTGTGAATTTGTATATCGTCTGTTAAGTTCAAGAACGAACTATAATTATTTTACTTAATTTCGTTTCACCGGGTTTGACCTGCTCTGGAGGTCAAAGTGTTAGAGATGGAGCTTTGGGTCAAGCGACATTATTGTTCGCCATGACCTGCTCTACAATAATGTCGCTTGACCCAAAGCTACATCTCTAATACTTTGACCTCCAGAACAGGTCAAACCCGGTCAAACGAAATTAAGGAAAAACATTTTAGTTCGTTTTTGAACTTAACAGACGATATTTAATATTCATCTAAATCTTTTCTTGACTATTAGACGGAGATCCTGGAGAACTCGACCAAGATCAAGCACTTTAACAATCAAATCGCCTCCCTCAAATACCAAGTGAACGAGAAGGATGAGATCATTCACACGGAAGCCCTCCGAATGGATCGAATCCTCAAGGAAACCGAGTTTTTCTCTCGCGAGTGCCGGCGGATTCAACGGATGGCGGAGGACATGCAGCGACAAACGGATGCGCTGGAAGTAGAACGTTCAAGCTTGGGCTGCGCAATCGCAGAAATCGAAGGGGAACTCTCCAAGGAAAATTACTATGCAAACGCCGCGACCTCCCGCACGCTCGTCTTCCACCGCGAACTGATTTGCAAGGACACGGAGCTCCGTTCCGTCTACGACAGATGGCGGAGCCTCCACTCGGAAATCCTCATCGGCTCCCACCACTTTGCAAAACTGATGAGCGCCATTTCCACCCTCCGCTTTGACGTCCTCTCCATCCGCAAGGAAACGGAGGCGAATCGGAAGAATGCGGGGAACTTCCGGCGGCTGAGGCGAGAGCTCACCACCCTCGAAAATTCAATTTCCCGCGAG
Source organism: Gisinianus flammeolus (assembly GCA_034699125.1). Lineage (NCBI taxonomy): Eukaryota > Metazoa > Arthropoda > Collembola > Symphypleona > Katiannidae > Gisinianus > Gisinianus flammeolus. Next base: position 3,095 of record JAIUND010004075.1, on the reverse strand, counting down.
AAATGCATCCTGAATGCGCTCCTCGGACAAATGAATACGCGGATTAATGTGCATCGTTGGCGGGTCCTGGAGGCGACGGAGCCTGCCGCATTTGATCTCGTCCTCAAAATCAATTTACTCACCAAGAATCTGGTGGATCGGACGGCGGGGATTCGACGCGCGGACATTCAAATCCGAGAGAAACAAGCCATCTATGTGGAGATTCGGAATGCTGGGTTGCCCATGTTGGAGACGCCCGAGGAAGTTCACTACTATCAAAATCTACTGGTGGCCAAGCGGAGTCAACTCATTTCCTTAAGGCATGAACTAAAGGCTGCGGAGACTCAAACCGCGTATTATCGCGGGGAAGTTCAAGTCCTCAATGATCAAATGAGAGTGCTCAGAACGCAGTATTTTGACAAGTGTAAAGGCGGGAAAATCAAGATCAAGAATCTTAAACTTGGGAGGAAATTCGGGGGGAAATGTGGGCCCGTTGAACTGGGCGATGACCTGAAGCTTGACCTTGACCTTGATTTTGAGGGCGGAATGACGTTCGTGGATCGGCCCCTCGAGCTCAATGAACTCATGCCTGAAGACTATAATAATTTCCAAAATGATGGTCGTGGGGATGAAGGCTAATTTTTAAAAAGAAATATATATGCCTGTGTCAAAAATCAAGGAAATCTGGAACGACAAAAATGAATACAATTTGCAAAAATACGTAAATAAAAAAAATCAAGGATTTCTATAATAAAAAAATTGAAAAATAAACAAATGACAAAATAAACAAAAATGAATGAGGGCAAAATTCCTCGAGTTTCTTTTTATTTTTCATTTTTGTTTTTTTTTTGGAGTGAGTTTTGCATGTTCACCATTTTGCATTTTGCTGTGCGGATCTTGTGGATACATTTTTGGTTTAGTTTCTTCAAAATTTTGAATGTCCCGCCACACGCTCTAATGTTTTTTTTCCCTTCTCATCCTCACGTATTTTTGTTGGCCATCTACAAAAAAAATACAAAATCCCATGTTGATTTGATTCCGTATAGAAAAATTAATTGGGAAATCATGGGAGGACTTTTTTTAAATTTTATTTTATTTTATACCTCTTCATACAAATTGAGCGCGCTTATGGATGTCAAATATTCCTTTGAATTTGTATTCGCATTCACATTTGAATGAGTTGGGATTGGGATTGAAATTGGAATTATTATTTCCTTGTGAATAATCTGATTCAAAACAACAATCCCAGTCGTCTCCTCTTTTGAATTCCCCGCCTCAGGTTTTTCCTTTTCCTTTTCATTTTCATTTGAAAAATGAAATTGCCGCTCTGACGATGACTTGGACTTGGACTTGAAATCTGGCGAATCCACCGCCAATAAATCCTTCTGGTCTTTTTCCATGTGGTTCGCCGTCACTTTTGAATTTGAATTTGAATGATGTGCTGGATTTGAATTTATAATATTTATATTTATTGCTTTTGAATGTCCCGCGATGGCGGTGGTGTTTTCCAAGGAGGAATTTCTGCCGTCAGCTGTTGTGCAAACCCTCCGGCGATTCCCTTGGGCGTCTTTGTCCTTGTCTTTGTCGTGATGAAGGAAATTATGAGGCCGGCGTGGATTTTCCGTGTCCGCCGAGTCCTTTTTCTTGTTGTTGTTGTGTTCCATGGTCAAATCGTGTTCCGAATCATTTCCATTGACGGATGGGATTTGAAGGACGTTCTGCTCCTCATCATTTTCATCCAGATGATTCATTGATGGCCTTTGATCGTTTTGATTTTGATTTTGAATTTGCTGGTGATTTCCTCCGGTGCCGCCGCCGCCGCCGGGTGGATTTTGATTTGGATTTCGCGCGACAATTTCCATGTCATCGATTGGGATGAGGAGAATCTCCCCATTATTGTTGTTGTTTTGGTTTTGAGGTACGACGACTGGCCGTTGAGGATGCCACGTGGTCAAGTAGAGGGATTTGGTGATGTGAAGGATGCAGAGCATGAACCAAAATGTAAAATGAGTGAAATTCGAGTCGCGAGCGGTGAGCGGGTAACTTCGATCCCGAACAAAGAAATAGTACGCGACCGCCGGGAGGAGGAGAAACGTCAAATTCACGCGGGCCCGCTGAATCGCCTTTAACGAGAAAATGTAAAGGCTTTTTAATTAAAGACATTCAGTTTAATTGTAATTGTCATTTTGTGCGGGATTTTGGGATTTTTTGGTGTTTGTCGGGATTTGAATTAATTATTTATTTAAAGCTTTTGTGAAGAAAACTCGATTCGTTTTTTTTTCTAACCTCAAAATAATAAAATGGACCAATTTTGGGCACGACCGGGAACGGACTTTCACTTTCCAACTGCGCAGCCGCCATTGCTATATGAAAAAATTACACACACACAGAAACAAATCAGGTTTACAACAGTCAAAAAGGACGTCAAAAGAAGGTTTTTATCCACAGATTTTCTCGTCAAGAAATATTATGTAAATAGTCAGGACAAAATGGCTATTTTTAGGTGCGTTAAGTCCAAAATCCAAATTATAAATCCAAATTCTTTAAATACATTTGAACCAGCATACACACACACAAAAAAAAAAATCCAGCTCAATTTCTCAAAATGAATCACAAAACATTTAATTCATGACGACAAAAGAAAAAACAGCGGGATTTTGATAAAATTTTATATACTTTTTGCGGTATGCGGTAGCAGAATTAAATAAGCGGAAATGACCATCAAAAAACGGTCACTTTGTCCTGACTGAATTTTGAATTTTGAATCAAGTGTGTGCATACAGCAGTAATTGATTAAATGTGTGTCTGTGATGAATGAATGAATGAATGAATGTACCAATTGAAATTGCGAGACAGAGAGTGAACATGAAAGTGGAGGCGCCATCTACGAAAAAACAGAAGCAGGCGCCCAACATCATCATGATTGGAAAGGAGTAGATGGTCGTCAAGAACGCTTGGAGCACCTGCGCGCGCACAGTCGCACCACACACACACATACAAGAAAATTAAATCCACACACACAATTTATATATATATCGTCTGTTAAGTTCAAAAACGAACTATAATTATTTCCCTTAATTTCGTTTGACCGGGGTTGACCTGCTCTGGAGGTCAAA
>JAIUND010004074.1:0-13273 GCA_034699125.1 Gisinianus flammeolus | reverse complement strand
CACATTTTATATATGCATTTTGTGTGGTACAGATTCGGGACGAAAAGAATAGAACTGAGGAAATGTTGAAAGGATGTGCAAAAGACCTTGAGATTTGTGCCAGCAACATTACTGAGAAGGAATTACTTATTCAGTCTTTGAACTCGCAGTTAATTGATGCAAAGAATCTCTCAGTTTTACAAACGGAGGAAACTCGGCTAGCTGCTATACTTGAGACAAAGAATAAGTATGCTGAAAGGTTTGGAACTGTGAAGTCAGAAATGAGTAATCTTCTGCAAACTGAAGTTGATAAAAATAAACAGTTACAACATAATTTTGATGCAGCTTCATTGAAAAGTTCGCAGCTGGTAGAAAATCTTAATTCTGAAGTATCCAAAAATGTGGAATTGCAAGAAGAAGTAAGTTGCACATCTATTGAAGCATTTGTTACTTCTATCTACCTACGTATTTTGGCAATCCTAGATTAGTATATGCGAATAGTTTATAAATGTGCTGTTCATAAAAACTTCTGGCTTGTAAATGCTCATGTGTGCATCAATGTTTTTTTTGTACAGATTGAAAACCACAAGAGACAAAGGGCTCAAATTCGTTCAGAAAATTTAGAACTCCAAGGTGTGGTTTATGCATTGAAAAAATCTCTAGATAATCAGCAACGTAAAATAGATGAGCTTGAGAAGGAAATATCAAGTTTAAAGTCGGTGAAAGTGCAACAACCCCAGAATAAACTGCCCCATCAACGAAGTGATCCCAGTGTAGTGCATAATAATTTAGCAAATCAAACAACTGCATCACTTCCTTCGTGTCGTTCTTTAGGGAATTTTAATATGTCAACGAACGATGATGCAAGAAATGACAGGCGTCTATCTTCAGTCTCTTTAATGTCGACTTCATCAAATACTTCTAATTCTTCTGGTCGTCTTAAAGCTGTTCCTACTGGATCTGGGTGTCTGTTTAGATGTGAGGATGAAGAGGAGTTTCAGTTCCAAGAGAAAAATATAGCTGCACTAAAGTTAAAACGTACGAATGGTAGCTCAGTTCTTCCTGGTCTAAATGATCCCAATGCAAAAGATAGATTTTCGGAACTGTATCGGCGTAATACGATGGTTTTACCTCATATGAAATCCTGCTATCCATCAGAATATATCTTTTGTGATGATGAGGAAGTCAAAGAGAATGACCTTAAAGTGAGTGTAAACATTATTACGGAATTAATTTATTTTGTTTCTTTATTCACGTATGAATTTCACAATGAATGAAATCCGAATCCGAATATATAATAAATACATTATCCATTGTTTTTTTTACAGCAACTTCCGGGTCATAAAATGTCAAAGACAGTCAGTGGCCCAGCTTTAGGTTATACTCGGTCAAAAGAATCTTCAAGCGCTACTACTCTTACTGCATTACCGTCAAAATCGGCTTCATCACTTAATAAACTTACTGTAAACCAAAGTCTTCAATCAAGTTCAAAACGTCACCCTTTTCAAATGATTTGAGTCTTTTTTTCAATTGAAATAACGAGTTATTAATATTTAATTCCTGTCTCAAATGTCTGAATTTTTATAATATTGTACATTCCAATAGTAATAACTTTCTAAAAATAAGTATTTAATCATCATCATATTATATATATATATAATCCTCTAACCAACTTTAATGAAACTTGCAATTGAAGACAGTTTGGTCATATGAATACAAATGTTATAAATAGTATATATATTTTATATTACATCAAATGATATGACAATGAAAACTTGGTAATAAAATAAAATACATTTTATATTTCTATACTAAAAATTCAGGAATTTAAATAAAATTTTACTCTTCACAAAATTTATTCCTTAAAATCGATCATGAGCCTCTCGTAAGTAACACAACAAATCTGATAGAATAGATAATTAATAGTTATTGAAGTCTACTCGTAAGTCACAAAACTATTACGATATTACGATAATAATCGACCGACAATAAATAATTAATATTTTTAATATATGTGGTAGTATTATCAGTAAACATTAACGTGTATCTACAAACTATTTGAAAAGGTGAGAGCTTAATGAATTGAATGAGGCACGTGATGGCAGTGACAACTTTTCCAATGGAATGGAAACGGGTAAAGAATGAGAAGCTAAATGAATTTTGAGCCAGCCCTGTACAAAAGAACCAAGTTGGAATTTTAGGTTTACACAAGTGTAATAATAGTACTTATTAAGATTACATCTAAAAAAAAACAAAATAGTAGCCGTTTAAGTCCATGATAGATTACCTGATTTTTGTACGATTTAGAACAGAATTCACATTTGAACACTTCGGCGGTTGGGCGACGCTTCGTGGTCATGGGCTAAAAATTCAAAAATTTAATGCTATAGTTTTTGACATTTTACAAGCTTCGAAATGAAATTATTTGCATAAAAAGAACTCACTTCAGTCCTTTTAGCATTGACCTTTTTCGGTGTATTTGACAATCGTCTTTTAAAACCCCGTCTTCTTTTGGGCTTGCGTTTGCCAGGAACTTTGTCAGTCTCTAGCCAAGCTGCGTTTCCCGCACACTCAAAAATATGTCTATGTAGATCAGGAGTGGTGCTATAATGATTAAAAAAATTACGTTATTCTTCGATTCTTCTCAAGGCACTATTAAGTAGTAATCATTAATCATAACAATTACTTTGAAGATTACTATCAGAATATTGAAGGATTACCTAAAAGTGGCAAAGCATTTTGTACACGGTGGTGGTGGAGCTGCTGGAGCTAAGAAAGTTCCAGTAGGAATATCTTCAGCAGGATACTGGCGTACTAAACTGGCAGGGGGACTTCCAGCTAATTCTGTGTGAGTGACGACCACATTTGGATGCTGTTCCCCTTTGTGACAAACCATGTCCCAGAAATTTTCCTCCACTTGTCCACATACTCCGCAAACATATTTTCTCAACAAACTCCACTCGCCGGAGAATACTGGTGCGTCTTCTACTTTCGGTTCATCCGTAGGCTAAAATTCGAAAATTTATCATATTGAATTACTAATCATGTGGTTAATTCCATAATAGGATGTGAAGACTCTTAAGAAAATACAACTTACAAGGGCAGGATTTGGTTTGCCGTTGCGAGGAGATCTTTTAGGCACGAGTTTAAGGTATGAGAGTAACGATTTTCCTCTATCTTCCTTTGGCTTGAACTTGGCTCGACGTTTATTAAGTTTGAGGAGAACTTGAGTGGCTAAATGAAGTTTATACGGCGCTTCCGGATCTTCTGGACAATTATCTCCGTGATGTAAAAGAAATCCATTCTTTGCTCGCTTTCTCCGTCGATTGGGTGACTTTAATTGCATTCTTCCATCTAAGTAATTTTCAAGATTTGTACGAACATTTCCAGAGACCAGAGAGTAGAAAGAAGAACGCCGAAGCTGCATGGCGTCGGGTAAGTCTGGTAAACTGTCTTCAGCGTTTCCTTTTCGACTGGCTGCACTGACATCAGGACTATCATTATTAATATTAAGTTTATTATTGTTGTTGTTGCTGCTACTACTAGTACTACCGTTTTGGGTTTTGTGGGTGGGAAGTCGCTGCATTTCACATGTTATATCTGGAGAAAAAGCTCGGATTTTTTTGTTAAGAACTGAAGTCACAACGGCTACTTTTTTCTTGGAGTTTTTCCTTTCGCTGACGATATTATTTGAGGAAGTCGAACTAGAGACATTAGTCTCACAATTCACTTTACTATCTGTAGAAGGAGAATCTGGGAGTGATGATGAGGACTTTCTGGTTGAAATTAATCTACCATTACTTGCATTTACAAGAGCTTCCCTACAATTAGCATATGACACATCCGGACTTAAATTATTTACACGATTATTTAAAGTTGACGTTGAAGAAGCCGTAGTAGTGGTTGTGGTCGTTACGTCTGTTTCGCTGGTATCCATATCCACATCCAATTTCAAGTCGAGTTGTATATTAAAAGAAGATGAGGATGATGTTGGGAAGGCAGGTGAAGGTTCAGCTCGTCTTGTAATAACGTTACTATTATTTTTATTATCATTCTTACTACGACTACCACTAGTTATATTCTTTGTTAACGTGATGATAGAGTCTTTTGAAGAGGAAGGAGCATCAATGACAGTCAATACTTTCTTTTTACTCCTACTTTTATTTTTACGATTTGAATTTATAACTGGAGAGATCTCAAGAGCTGATGTTTTAATGTTATCATCTATTTGACTAACTTCTACAACTTTGGCTGCTGCTTCAGCTATTTGTTCTAATTTTTTCTTTTTATGTTGAGTTTTTCGATGCGTATAAGGCTTCCGCACTCGACGCTTCCGACGTTTTGTATTATTATTAGAATTTATTTTACGAGATGATAAACAATCTTGGCTAGGTTGTGGATGCGATAGTGAGTTTGGTGACGGTTTTGGGAGTAACGTGGTGGAAAGTCCATTTAGAGTAACTCCATTGGAAATTAAAGGAGAGGGCTTGGAGGAGTCGGGGAGTACAGGAGAAAATAATGAGGATATAGATGTTGGTAGCATGGATACTCCTAAAAGTCCGTTTGAGCTTGTAGAAGATGATAATTGTTGTTGTGGGGAGAGTGGTGGAGGTGAAGGCGAGGGTGATGGTGAGAAACTGTTAATCACTTTTTCAACAGACTCGTGAATGGCAAGACTACTATTGCTGTCGCTACTCCCATTGCTGTTTTCAGATGCTTCACATTTCATTGAAGGTATTATTGAGGGAAGTCTCGGCATTTTTGACTCGTCTTTATCTGATGAAGACTTATTGGAGGGAGATGTTGAAAGGAGGAAAGCATCTGAAATTTCTGTTTCGGCTAAACGCCATAATTGTAATTTCCATACACATACATCATCATCACCAAAATAAAGTTTATCATTATATATATAGTATATTTATAGAGTAAGTAATTGAATAAAAGTATATAACTTACGCTTTTTGCTTCCATTCCTTATGTCGTTCATTGTGAAAAAGACACAGCTGAAATTGAGATTGGGGGAAAAAGAATGAAATGAGTAAAATTACTCATATATTATAATTTTAATAATGAAGTATTTCAGCAAGCCATTTAAATATATTGAAAATAGCATCAATGATAGTGTAACCATTTTTTGATTCGGTTAAGAGGACCAATGGTATTATAAAAATATAAAAAAGACATTACTAACTTGACTCCATTTTGCCGAAGACGCTCAATAGCAATTGCAACTTCATCATTATCTTTTTGTTTCTTGTTCAAGACAACGCTTAGAACGACTAGGTCTGAATCTGATCCTGAGCTACGTCGACGTCGACGTAAATGAGTACTGTCTGTTGATGAGGAAGTTGTTACTCCGTTTTTTTGTTTCTCCAATGTTTTTACATCCTTCACCAAAAATACCAAAGGTTAAAGGGATTTTGAGTGAGAGAGAGAGAGAGAGAGAGAGAGAGAGAGAGAGAGAGAGAGAGAGAGATTAAAGAAGAGTTTTAAATTTTACAAGCTGATTTGTATACCTTGAATTATAAAATAATAATAATAATAATAATTGTGCCTTTACAGTTTACATACATTTTGCAATTCAAGGCCACTGCACAAATTTTCCTTGTAAAGGATCTTATTGTATAGCGCCTTTTGCCTTCATGCAATGTAAATTGTATTAAATATGATCTTACTGGCAGGCATATTCAACAACGATTAAAAAGAAAATAGCCATAGCATTTTATTAATATTATTTATTCTCACCATTTTGTCGAGTTTTCCAAGTTGAGTCGAAGAATCAAATATATTGTTGAAATTAAAGGAAGACACCTTTTTAACGGCAGTCACTTCGGCCTCCACGGAACTGTCCGCTGTTAAAAAAAATATAAAAGGAGAAAGGATTTCAATAAAAAGACCCGAATTTAATTCAATTAATTTTGTATCTATTTATAGTCTATTCAAGATGACATTGTCAATGGATCTCATGAAAAGTCATAAATACCTAAAATGACATTTTAGCATTTGAATTATCGTTGTACACATGCAATAATCATACTAATATTTGTAGTTTTGTATTTAGGTTATTATGTACGAGAGTCTCATGCCTGTGAGTATGCCGGAGTCTGGGACACAAATTAACCCTCATTTCTCACTGTTGTGGATAAATTTTGGATATCTTACTGTGATTCTCGAACACTAATTGATTCATCTTTATAACGGAATTATAATATGTCATATACCACTGCATATAAACATTTCTAGCTATATACTTGTATTGTTGGGTATTGTTTCTGTTTTAATGTCTCGTACTTGCAATGTGCGTCTTCATTTCAAAAACTGAAAAAAGATATTTAGTCTTCAACAAACACGTTAGAGGTTTGAGCCACAATCGAAATTCACTATCAATATCTAATGAACAGTGTTCTACATTCAGGAAACTTATATAATCAACTATTTACACTGTACTTCTACGACCATCCCATGTCAAATAAGTATGCAACATCATGGCAAGACAAACTTTACTCACATGCTTACCATACAAAGTATCACCACACAAAGATACGATTTCAAATCAAAATGAGTACACACAAGTAACTGCAATGTCTATATAGTCCATATAGTATGGACTCCATACAATAATGTATTTTATCATTATTGTTATAAATGCGAACTCGACAAATTTTCCTTGCTCATAGTTAAACGATTACTGCTTAATGTAATTACTTATGCTGTGAATATATATATACTGAATCAAGTATCAAGATTTTTCAAACCCTCACCTGTAAATTACTATGTTGTCGTTGTCTACTCTAATTATGTGGATCATTTATAAAACAACAGTTGTTTAACAATTTGAGTAAGTAAATTAAGTCTCCGATGAAGACTTTTGCAGTTTAGAACCATAAAGTTTTTCTAAATATACATACAGACAATACAGAGTAATACACTAAACGATAAGTACCAGATATTATATATATATATATATAATTCTGATGATGTCTGCTTACATGTACATGTATTTATTTATTTGAACGTGTAATATTATGTGCAATGGCGATAGTCGACAGGAATTCTATACTTACCTTGTCCTTTAAATATATAATGATAACATTGTTCATGTTCGATTTCGTTGCCAAATTAAAAAGTAAACATTCAACAAACCAAGGAAGTATATATATGAAAATGGTATACATACTACTATAATATGATGCGTGTATAACTGTATAAGTATCTCTTTCTTTACGCCGTACTAAGTAGGTAGTTAATAGAGTAGAAAATTTATACTAGAAATGAAGCATCAAAATAGGTACTTTGGTATCATTTTTCACCACATCGAAAAATTCTCCACCAGAATCATCGACACATAAGTAATAAGGACTTACTTACAAACATTTTTTGAATGAATCTCTAAAACTAAAGTAATCTGCTATCACACGTAAATAATATCAAACACTTTTTATGATACCATAATATTGTATTACAGTGTGATACTGTATCACTGATACATGAATTAGTAACTTATTATAGTCTAAGAATATTATACAGTACATGTGTATCTGTACCTATTACTACCTATATATGCTGAACCCAAATAATGCAAATGCAAACTATTATATTATTATGCGTCGTGCAAAAATACATTCACAGATCATTTTGCCTCTCAAAACGCGTCTTTTCACTACATCGTAGTAAAAGTATAACGAATATCATGATTCTGAAGAATCGTCTCAGAGTCCGAGACTCGGATTCAAGGGTGTGATGTTTTATTCTATGTATACTAGTTACGATGACTGTATTATTGGATGAATTATGAATTAATATAAATGCTATAACAGTGCATACACTGATCCAGTAATCAATTATAATCAAGCAAAATCCAGCAAATTAGCTTAATTTTCTCGATTGAATGCACTCAGTGCAGAGTGCCACTCACAAACTTTGTATTATATATAGCTCTGTATGCAAAAATCTACCGATCCCCAAAAAATAATACCTCTTCCTAAGTAACAGTCTCGCTTAATATACATTTTATGCGTGTATACTTAATCAATGTTTAAGTCTTAAAAAATGTTGGTTATGTAATTTAAATGTGAATATTTTCTTACTTTTAGCAACTGATTTGCGCTGTCCGTCCGGCATCTGGGAAATATTTTTTCTTGTCTGTCGCACTACTATTTCAAATCTTCCATAATGTTAGTATTATAGTAAGGTCCAAGGTTAAGTGCCAAGTCCCTACGACTTAAAAAAAAAAAAAAAACACTACATTGTGCGTTTTAGTTCGAAATTAGACGATGTACAATTCGTTCACTTGAACCCCAATGTATTATGAATCATATCTATACATATTGCTTAGCTATAGTTACTAGAGCTACATATATAGAACATGTTCTTAAATGCACTTGTAACACTTTACTACATATATATAGGCATGATTCCGATATATCCCCTTAAGTACTCCTATAAAACTTCTATTTCTACTTATGTATATAACGTGTGTATAACTGTGTACTTGTCTCTTTTCTATAAATATATACCTGCTCAACATGTATTTATTTGAAAAGTAAGTAATTATCTCTTCGTACTTTCAATGTATATAGTCCGAATAATGTACTTTTAAACAAATTGGAATACAAAATGCTTTCACCACGGTCCTGTGCTGAGCACTTATTATACACCTTACATATATTATATTATGCAGTGGGGAATATCGAGGATTTTTGTCATTCAAACGTGTAATATTCTCTACATATATAGTTAAAAAAAACAATGAAATGATGCTCGTAAAACTACGTCAATAAATATGAGGAGACTTACTTGTAATTCCATTCCATGTCTAATCATTTCCATGAAAATCGAGTCCATGTAAATTGTAATTGAACAAGAAAAATGTCAATATGTATAATATACTTACACACACACAAACAAATATATAACACACACACTGACGATGAGAAATATATACAGATGATATAATATACTTTTAGTTGTTGGAGAGAGAGAAAAGAAAAATATAGTCACCACACACAAGTACACGTAGTTGAAATTGGAAATACATATTATAATATATTATAACATTTATAATGCACAGTATTTTGAATTTTCTGCATATATATATATATAATAATATTTAAAAGTTTTTGCTGTGTGTGATGTATTAAATACCCAGTCAGTCAGTAGTAGTGGACAGAACGGGATTAAACATTAAAGGGCTGAATGAATTCTGTGCTGGCTCCACACTCCCGGGTAACCTATGTATTTTTTCGGATCGGAAACGCCATGGCCACAAATACAAGAAAATAGTCCTAGTTAAATGCCAAAGGGAGAAAGAATATATGAAGAGCTAACTCTCAAACTGAAACTGGTATCTACCGTAGAATGTCATCAACCTCACCAAACTCACAAAAAAGTACGTACATATAAGCAGCAGAGGAGCAGCAGCGAAGCCAGAGCGAGTAGAGGAATCATTTAACTTGCTAACCCTTTTTTCCCTACTGCTGCTCAGTGCTTGGTATTAGTACTAGTGTCTAATCTGCACTCTCATATTTATCTACTCATCATGTTCAACCCATTATATAATACATATATATCCCGAGCTGTGTACAATGTTTCATTATTATAATTTTATTCTATGTACAAACGAAGGAACCAAAATGCATGCAAAAGTAGTGAAAGAGAGTCAATGAAAAAATTGCCATGCATTGCATTTATTAACATGTGTATGTGTGTAATTTTTCCTAAATGAGACTCACTATATAAGTATATACTTAAATTAAAATGCATTTTTACTTTACGTAGTTTTAAATGCTTTGCACTCACATTTTTTATTGTTATTATTGACAATAATTTATTATTTGTCATCAAACATGTTTATATTATGATCCCAGGCGAATATACATATGTGTATGCATTAAATACATATTAAATATTTGTAATTCTCAATAAAAATCACAATTAATATGTAAGTGTGGCGGGTGAAGTAGTTAAATTAAATCATTAAATGCATCGAGAGTTAAAACCTTAAAATGGATAATTAGCTAAACTCATCGTATTTAATTATTTAACGTAATTTTCAAACATGCTTTAAAGTGGTCAGTGGTGTATATATATATATATATATATAGATAGATATTACATAATTATTATTTATTTATTATCAAATGAACGTAGTTTACGGGTATAACAAGCAGTATACTTATTGTTCATTCTGGATGAGATCAGTAGTCGGGCCGGAGGTACCATTGAAATTCGTGTGCCCTCCATTTACTACTTTGGCCTGTTTATTATTACTCTCATTTCCATTGACTTGCTTTGTCTTCGTCGTCTTCTTCTTCTTTGTGTTTTCCTCCTCGACAATGATTGGTGTTGTCTCCTCTTGCTCATCTTGGTTTTGTTCGGCATCATCCGCATCTTCAATCTCATCATCAGTAGTGGAATTTTCTAGTGTTTCCTTCCGTGGAGCTTGGAGTTCGGTTTTGACCACCTTGTCATCATCCGTATTTTGTTTCAACTCCGGGATTACACTTGGGATGTATCCATATTCTGCGATGGCATGAACAATTTTGGGGATTTCCGCAAATACTTTGTCAACTTCTTCTTGGCTCAACCAACTGACATCCGTGCATGCTGTAAGACGCATCCTACCCGCATAGCTAAGGCTGGTCATAGAAATACCTGTACAACGACATTTTTGTAGACCACACTTACAATACTGAAAGTTTTGTAAACATATTTGAGAATACATTTAAAAAACACAATTGCATTGGTAAATAATGTTTACCTGTTTTGTTTGGCTGAGGTGGGAATGGGCAGAGATTTTCACATTCCTCCCCGAAATAATTGATTTGTTCAGTAAAACCGGGGATATTACTTAAAAATGCTGCATTTTGAGCACCATCAAGTATGGCATGTAAAAATCTGACAGGGAATCTCCCAAAATATTTGAAAACATAGAAAAACATTAATGGTTGTGGTCCGATCATGGCAGCGAGTCGATCCCTTTTCAGTGCCACAATTTCTTTACGGAATTCTACTTTAGATTCTGCTGTTGGGCGGGATGGGACACTGTATGTAAACGCAGCAAATCTATTTTGAGGATCTGCATTCGGGTATGGCACAATGGCCATTACTTCACTAAATTTGATAGTTTCCAGTATTCTTGAGCCGGGTAAAACTTTTCTTACAGCTGCCGTGAAAGCTAAAGCAATTACATTTGGAATGGTTGCATTCGTCTTGGCTCGGATTTCCTTGAAAACTGTCATCTTCATTTCATCGGTCCAGGTGAAGATTTTTTTGCCGGGGATTTCATCATTCGGGATCCAATGCTCTTGATATTTATTGAATACCATTTTAAGAAATAAATGGGGGCCATACAAAAGGGCATTTCCATACCAAATTATCCGTTTCCAAAGCGCAATTTTTATCGTGATGGGATTCAGTGGTAAATCATTTTGTCCAGATGTTAAATGATCTTTGAAAAGCATCATCAGCGACATACCTGGAGGACGATTCCGAATAATTAACAAATTAAACTCGATTTTTTTTACCAATGTCATCAGTTTATTAATAAAAACAATGGGAAAAGGTGAGCATATAAATATACCGTCCATGTACGAGTGATGGAATCGCAGAATTTGAAGAGATTTTTCCTCATCCTGTGAGGCAGCTGTGAAGAAATAAATAAATAATATTACAGCCATGTGATTAAAAGTTTACGCAGTTACTTTTTTTAAGATTGAGTAATAATTATTACTCACTTTTAAATCTTGGAACAAGGACATATTCCCATTGAGGCTTCGATTCATCCATGTCCGCTGACAAAGTCGAGAGTAAACCCAAAACATCCTTTTCAGTGTGAACCCGCTCAGGGTTGTCTACAAGTCGGAAGTGTCGTTGAACATTGAAATTTTGATCATATTTCCAACAAGTGAATCCGTAGCAAGTGACCATAATTTTTTCCAGCTTCTCATATCGTCTATATCTTTTGGTTGTTCCAAACCAACTGCTCCCTGAAGTGACCTCATGAAGTAAAACTTGTTTCTCAAAGATATCCGCATATTTCCCTGGAGTACATTCTCGTCTCTTGGATAAACCCACAGCTATGACATTTCTCGTATTCCCTTCTATTTTGAAATTGAATATGGCGTCAAACCCTGTAGATATAGTTTATGAAATGAGAATGACAAAATTCGAAATTGAGATTCCTTTCCATTCTAAAGTGCTTTATACCATTGAATTTTAAAAAAATATCTTGAATTATTCATTATGATTGTAAATTACCGTCCTCTACCAAGGCGATAACATGTCCATGTTTGTACCAAAGAAGAATCCTCACAATTAATCTTACAAATTCATTGATTACTCCAAACGTAAAGAAAAAGGGGAGGAGAACTGCATAGATTATTGGTGCTAGAAGCAATGAGACCAACTGATTGTCGTTTTCATCGTTTACCCACATTTTCAATTTTTTAAATTAAAAACTGGGATTTTGAATTTTGAAAACGCACTCCCAAAATATGAATTATTATTTACAAATACTTGTCCCTGTCACTGTCTGGCCTCCTCACCAAAAAAAGCACTTTGCAGCAGTGAAGTAAAAATGAATATCAATGTGTGTGTGTAGATTAATTTAAACTGCACTTTGAAGTGTCTCTCTTGTTATTTGTCAGACCACTCGAAATTTCAGACGGTTCGATATCGAATCGTCAATGAGTATTGTGAAAAAATAAATCAAATTCCATTAAATTATCAAAAAGTCAAACTTCAAGTTGACATCCTCAAAGCATAAAATTTTCAAATATTCTCATTTTCATCTCCACGCGAGTTCAAAATGAGGATTTTATATGAATATATGAAATTTATCTGGGACAGATTATCTACCAATGTCAAGTACACACATCCACCATGTAATTGCAAGAAGATAGATAATACACAAAAATCCTCACACATAATACATATAGGGAGCAGAAAACTGCCCAAACACCATAGTACCCACCTCCGCGGAGGTGTAGGAATTTCCTACAAAATACGTTGTAGATTGGGTTAAAATCGGTGTGTAGGAACTCCTCCCATTGATTGTGATTTGTCAGTGTGTTATAAAGGCTAGAGAGAGGCACTGCATCGTTTCAGGCTTGACTGACTGGCCGAAGTGGAAGGTTGTCGCTGGATAGCTCCTGAAGATTCCCGGAAGGTTCAAGGGATGCACATTGCTGAAACATGTGCAGAAACCTAGTGTTTATATGTACGTACTGTCGGATTTTTAATAATTGAGCCTCCCAAGGACAGATTTAGGAATCCTTGCCCATTTCAAATACAT
>JAIUND010004073.1:0-13276 GCA_034699125.1 Gisinianus flammeolus | reverse complement strand
TGCCAAATGAAGGAGAATCCAACCTTCATTTACATTTAATTAATTAATGTATATACAATTGAATTAAGAATTTAATGATTGTGCTTTTTTTGTACAAGCCATTTGGGGAATTACATATTGTGTTTGAAGTCGTGTCCGTTGCGCCCAGGAAAAGATCCGCACAGATCCCAGCCAAATTCTCATCTGTGTGCGTGTGACAAATGAAAAAAAATGACACATTTATAGGAAATTTCACTAATCATAAGTCAAACGAAAATAGTGGAGGGAAATTTAAATTGTAATTTTTCATATTTGTAAGTATACATCCGTTTTCTCCATAGAAATGAGAATCCGTTTGATTTTTGGTGGTCATCTCGTGGATTTTGTCCAGTGAGACATCCATAAAATCTGACGCATCTCCCTTCACCCATTTGGCCCTTCTTTGTTGAACAAACTCTCGGAAAAAGGAGTAGCTGACTTGCAAATCCCGGAGAAGAGCATTATAGCCCGGGATCAAAAATCCAAAGTATTTTGTCAGGGTCGGGAAAATGGCATCCAGCGGAAGCACCGTCGACTCGGTAAAACTGTGTGCCACAGATTTTCAAAAAAATCCTTTCGTTTTTTAATTGATCTTGTTAAAAACAAAAAAAACACAAGAGGAAAACAAAACACTACCGTCAACTCGGGTGAAATTGAACACCTAATAGCAACGGGCCATTTGTGAATGGGTTTTGTTTAATTTTTTTTGGACAGACTCTAAGTTTGTAAGCGAGATAATATGTGATTCTGACAGAAAAAATGGCCCGTTGGTCTTCAATTTCATCCGAGTTGACGGTATATACGTGAAAGTTTGGATTTTCTGATCCGTTTAATTATTTGTTGTTGTTACCCCAAGATGGCATGAATGACGGCTTTTGCATTGGGATCATCCGGTCCGAATTTCTCGCCGGAAATGATTTGCCAGAGCACATTCACCACGGGGATATTAAAGAGTCCATGAGTGGAGAATGGTCGCCCTGTTTTCTGATCCAACACCCCCAACAAATCCCGCGCTTCTTCTTCCAATGAGGACTCAAAGGATGCTTTTTTGGAGCCGAGTCCACATGCTCTCAACTGTTTGACGGTGAAACGTCGGAGTTCTTTCCATTGCTCCCCAGATTCTGATATAAATCCTAACATATGCACACAAATAACATGACAAATCATCAAACAAATGCTCATGACGACTCTATTGTTCAATGACCTTTTGTTCACACACATCGTCCTCATCGTCCTCATATATATTGCATATGTGTCGTCAGAAGAAATTGTGGGAACTGTGTGTGTTTATATTTGAGACCTGTCGGTTGGTCCACATGGAGTATTCGGAGCGTATGTTTGGGCTCTCTCCCCGTCACTGCCATCTGACCAAATGCCTCTCTCAACACGGCCGCATTCGCAATCTGAATCGATCTACTCTCCCCAACACAATCAAATGTATATATATACATAATACCTATCGTCTGTTAAGTTCACAAACGAACTATAATTATTTTCCTTAATTTGCGGAAATGCGACGACTGCGTCCGTCTTTGTAGGTAAAATTCTGAAACAATTGAGGGTGACAGAAAAGGTCATGGCCGACAATAATGTCGAAGGACCCACAGCCCCATCTCCAGCCATTTGACCTTTGCAGCAGGTCAACGAAATTGAGGAATACAATTATAGTTCATTTGTGAACTTAACAGACGATATGTATATGATCAGCAAAAAAAAAGGTGTACTAGGTTAAATCCAAATATGTTTCAAAAATATAGGGATAAAAAGAAAGAATAATGATGAAATAGTTATATATCGATGGCTTTCTTCAAAAAAGCCTGGACTAATGTTGGCCCCAGACGGTGAATATGCCCGCACTGCACACTGGTATGGCGTATACCAGTCTGGGGCCAACATTAATTGAGGCTTTTTTGAATGAATCCACATCGATATATGATGGAATGAAATGATTTACGATGTCCATCCCAAATCGACAGCAAAAACATTGCCGTAAATCCCGAGGAAACGAACACCACTCTCCCAAGGCGCCTTGAATATATCTAGAATGACATCCGGAATATTCCCTAAAATCCCCTTAAGCTTTGGCCCTATTTCAAAAAAATTTAAATATTCAAATATCCCCCGCAAAATCCCCCCCGTCAAAACAAATAAACAAACAAAAAAAAACATATATCATACACAAATCCAAATCCTCATCTATTATATAATAATAATATGGACTCTTCATTTTCAACATCAATGATATCAATTAAATTGTAATTGTTATCAACCACGACTTGAAAAGAAATCCCACATTCACATTTGACAATTCACAGCTAAACAATGGAAAATAATATACATTGACAATTAAAGTGTGATGAAATGAAATGAAATACCGGGTGGGTAATTGTCGATTCGTTTCTTGCTCCGCGTGCAAATGCGGAAGAGGAGAAGGAAAATTATGATGAAACAGAAAATGGTGATGTAAATCCCAAGACTCAACATTTCAAAATATATAAAAAAAAGGAAAAGAAATGAATTTGGGATGTTTTCGTCAAATTCAAAGCACTATATATATATTAGTCGAAATCGAAAGCAGAAGCACAGTGTGTGTGGTGACAGGTGACAGAGAGAGTGACAGGTGACAGTCACAGTGTGGAGGACACTGTGTGACAATGAGAATGTGATGCGGGAGTTTCAAATTTTGAATTTTGAATTTTGAATTGCGAATGAGCTCCTCCTCATCAACAACCAAACCAACTGTTGACTGTCGGTTGAGCTGAGAATCTCCTCCTCCGAGGACTTAAATCCAAATGACAAGGACTTTGATGGCCTTTTGTGTGTGCGTATACTAATAATATACGTGTGAATTGTGAATGCGATATTTCCCTCGACACCACTCGTTCGCCAGACTAAACAATTGCTTGTGGAGTGAGGATTGAGGAAGTCTGTGGACTCCCAAAGAATTTCCTCACTTCCCTTCATTCATTCTTCATATTCTTCATTCGCTTCCTTCTTCATACATATATTAATTCTCCTTCCGCTTTCTTTTTACACGCGCATCTCTCACGCTCGCTTGTTTTGTTCGCTCTCTCTCATCGCTCCGCTCTCTCTTCGCTCTCTCTCTCGATCTCGATCTTGCTCTCGCAATCGCAACCTCTCTGCCTCTCTCTCATGTCTTTCTCTCTCTCTCACTCCCATCGTCGTAATTCGTAATTTTGTAAATTCCTTTGTGCTCATATGCAATCATTGTGCGGGATTCAATTTGAATCATTCAAGGATTGACTCATATGGAAAAACCCATGTGATGCATGTGTGGAATTAGAGGAAAACAACAAACCAAAATTTTAGGGAGTCAATTGACAGTTGTTGTCAATTCCAGCAGCCGGTTATGAGTTATCGAGACATTCATAACTTTGTTACTACATATCGTCTGTTAAGTTCAAAAACGTACTATAATTTTTTTCCTGAATTTCGTTTGACCGCGGGTTTGACCTCCAGAGCAGGTCAAGCCCGGTCAAACGAAATTAAGGAAAATAATTATAGTTCGTTTTTGAACTTAACAGACGATATATATATACTTTCCATTCATTTTTCTCTTCGCCTCCACATTTTTCGTATACTCATGTTCAAAAGCACCTCTCCATGGACGACGGATATACAATTTCTGTGTGTCAAGTGTGTGTGTGTGTGTGTGTGGGGGGACACGCGGTGGGGAAAATGTATTATTTATTTTTGTTCAAAATTCCAAATTCCACATTCAAAAAAAACCACATTCACAATTGCAAAATCAATAAATATATGTACAAGTAAATAAGTTGGGGTGTGTGTTGTTGGTTCTGGTTCTGGTTCAATAATTGTTGACCTGTGTCGTGTGGTGGCAGGGTGCAACTACGACGCGTGTCTGCATCATACTGCACATGCATAGATTATCATATATTATAATACAAATTATCAATACACAGATAACATATATACATATATATATGTGTGTGTGTAGATCCACTTCCATTTTCCATTCACTCACTTTTCTTCCCCCCCATTCATCCATCAGATCAGGGGGAAAGTCCCATCCACAAACAACGTACATACAGATATGTACAAAAATGCGTGGACCCCACGTCAAATCCATTTAATTGAGCACCATTACACATAGTTAAATGCATGAAATGAATGCGGTAGTTGTTTGTTTGTATGACGATGTGGAAATTATGCAGAAATTGTGCAGTGTGCACAGAGTGCCGTTTTGATATAATAGCTGCTGTGATAGCAAACATGCAGGAGAGAGCAAAAGAGAAGTTTCCTTTCGTCTCAACTTGAGCAAGGAAAATGTACTCGACCAAACGCTTCCCCTTTCGCCACCTCCACTTCGCTCCCTTTTAATTCACATAGTTATGTACCTACACACACACACACACACACACACACACACACACACACACACACACACACACACACACACACTACACAGCTATAGTGTTCGCATGGGATTTTCATGGGAAGCTTTTGGCTCAGTTCCGTCACCGGCTGATTCATATGAAAATTCCAAACCTCATCCTGCCCATCATCCAAAAACCAAACCTAACCTAACCAAACCATTGACAAGAGCTCTATATATATCTGTATATATATATGCAATCTACAATTCAATTCAATTCCGTTTTGTTTACATTTACATGTGCATGACGTCATTTCCTTCCTCCACATCTTAATTTCTATTTAATTTAACTGTAAGTACATACACTAATGGGGAAAATACATAATAATAATAACCGGGTTTTTCCCTTCACACTTTTGTTTTGTATATGCATGTGATTTTGCAATTTGTTTTTATCGAGAGTGATCTCAATAATCAATACAATTTAAAACTTGTATAGAGTTGGATTGTCATTGCGCATTGTCATATATTATAGTCCATTCTTCGTCAACAATGCCAACCACTTTGACATTTCAAATTTCGAACATCCACCGGGAGCGCAGTTTGACAGTTTCAATGCATATACATATATATATTATATATATATGTGATAAATGATGAATTTCCCTGCGGACGCGTCGGACGTACGGAAATCCAATATACACATGAAGCTGATGAAGCATGGGTGTACGGATATAAAATTGACTGCTGTGTCAAATGTCAAAGTCAATGTCAGTCAAAAGATGAGTCCAAAGTGTATATGTATAGAATATCTATTAGATATAAACTGTTGTTTAGCTTCCCTCTATACAATCCCACATTGCACTTCCATATCATTTTTTAGTCAGCTGTTTGTTCACCGTGGGAGAGTCAACTATTTCATTTTACATGGGGTTTCTCTCGCCTCGCTGTCGTCTCTTGTCGCCTTCTCACACATCACGCACACAAACTTGTATTTTAAAAAATCGGTTTCTCTCTCTTTCTCTTTCCCTCTCACAATTCAAACTTGTGAAACAAACTAAAGTTTTCGAGCATTTAAAAGTTGATTTTAAAGTTTGTGAATTGCCGTCTTGTCAACAGGAAAAAGGTCAAAGTGCACATTCCCATTATATTTTCACTATTATTATTATTAAAAGAGTGGACTATATTTTACTATTAATTTTGCCATGTACAATGTAATAAATTAGATACTCGGATCTCGAATTTCGGATTTATATTGTCTTGTCATTTTGGATTTTGGATTTGTGTGTACTTATATGTGTGGGATTGGAAAATATGAAATAGTATTTTCAAAATATATACTATACATGACAAATATTTTGTTATGTATACTTATTTACTTACATAGTATATTTATACACATTTAGATTTTAGATTCATGTCATGTCTTTTGATTGATTTGATTGATTGATTTTTGATCCTTTGTGTGTAAAAGTTTTTTAATTGTGGATATTTTGGGATTTGGATTTTAATTGTACAGATTTTGGAGTTGAATTGAATTGATTGGACAATTTTGTTCAGAGCGATTTCAAAAGGCACAGAGTAATGGAAGTCCGTCACACCATCACAATGAGTACGTTAATTATAATTATACCGTCATTAATAATTATATTTTTTACACTTTTCCTATATCAATTAAATACTTATACTTTTGAAAGAGTGTGTGTGGATTCGAATTTACATGAGGACATCAAGTGTCTCAAAAGTAACTTTTCCATTCCTCATCCCTTTCCGTTACACATTGGTCATTTTCTTTGGAGACAAACTGGAATGTTCATGTTCATCATGACAAAAAAGCATCATGTATTTTTTTCTCGTCCACACACACGTCCTCATTTGAATTAAATATTTAGAGGAATTTCATGGACGGACAATTGTCAACAAGTGTCCCGTCTTAAAATCTCATTTCCCAAGCCCCCTTTTACATACCTATATTATATAAAAGAAGATTAAACTACATAATATATAGGAACAAAAACTTTCATTTTTAATTCTATACATGGGTGAAAAAAATGAAAATCCATAGATTCAGATTGAATTATTTAACTCTTTTTTTGTTGTACCTGTCAATATTACGTAAATATAAATATAAATGAAGGATTGCATGGGTAATTCAAATTATGATTTTTTTAGTATTTACTTATATTATTATAACTTATAAGTTATAAGAACAAGCAAAGAAATGAGGAGATGAATATTAAATATTATTATGGGATATTGTGGGATTATTTCATTAATTTTGCTAATTAAAATTGAAAATGATATAAATATAAATGTAGTAAAAGGTGATTCCAATTGTGTAATCCATGTATTTTTTTCTATACCTGTGAAAATAGATGCAAAGCCACCAGGGAATCGGCCATATAAAAAGAATCCAGCGGGACCTGGACAAGGTCAAGGTCAAGGACAGGGACCGGAAGGAGATAGTCAACAACAATCAAATCCACAAGGACAACAACAACAACCAAAAAGTGAGTGTTCCTCTCTTTTCTGTATACAAGTGATAAATTCGCATTGTTAAATGGTGTACTCTAAATAAATGATACTAAATAAAGTAAATGATATCCGTAATTGTCAATTTCCCCATTTAAATTCGTCAACAATTATTTTGCATGTGTTCAATAACAATTAAATGGACTGTGCGTTTTAATGTGTGTGTGTGTGTACGTAGAGACTGGAAATCCAGGTGGTCCAGGCGGCCCATGGAAAAAAGGTGGCCCACCACCACATCATCAAAATCCAAATCAAGCCCATCATCCACAACAGCATTCGAGGGCTTCAAATCCAAATTGGAGGTCCGCCGGCCCACCATCATCATCATCAATGAATGCTGGGAAAACAGGGTTGGGTTTGGGTCAAGGAAAGAAATATGAACAGAATACATGTTTATTCATCTCGAATGTGGAGATAAAAGAGGGGGAGAGTGCTCTATTGTACGTGGAGACGCTCCTCGTTCATCATATGAAAGTGGATTTCCGGGTGGAGGAAGTGATTCGACTCTCCGACAATAAAGCCATCAAGGATGGTGGGAGTGTCGTGCCCAAAACCATTGTCGTCATCATGAAGAATCCTGCTCATGTGAATGAAGTCCTCAAGCGAGCTCCCGCCTTCAAACTCTCTGGAGAGAATCATGATGCGTATGGTCACCTGGAATTTGAGCCTTATTTATCCGTCAAGGAGCAAACTTTGAAGGTGGCCATGCAGAAGCGAGTAGAGGATTTGAATAGAGTCCTGGGGCGTTTCAATATCGGACCGGAAGCGGAGGATCTCCTCGCTCAAGTCACCTCCAAGAATACGTACAAACATTTGGGGTTGGAGTATCGAGGGGAATTTAGTGGTGAGACTTCCATTCTCTGGAAATCTTATCAAGTCGTACATGGACCAGGAAAAGGAGGTACATTTAAAATTTTGAATATATTCCCATATTACATTTACTTTTACTTATATATCATTTTTCATTTGAAATATAAATATACATTCATTCATTCATTTACAACAATTATAATAAAATTAAAGTTAAATATGGGTACAAAAGGAATTTCACAACTTGTGTGTGTGTGTGTGTGTAGGTAAAAATAATGGTCCAGGGCCAAATCCAAATCCAAAAGGACCTCAGCAGCCAAAACAGCAACAACAACAAGGGCAACAATATCAACATGTCCCACTTTTTTCCAACCACCCCGACAGACAGAATCAAAATCAAAATCAAAATGAACCCGATGCGGATGGAAACGGATTCACAATGATTTAGGCCATAAAATCCCTATTTGTATGTATCAATTTTCCCCTCCACACACATCTCCATTTCCATATCTTTTCAAGGGTTTTGCCTTTTCATTCAACACGACCTATATATTAAGTAAGGCCTTTTTCGAAAAGAATTTCCTAAATGTTGCCCCGTACTTTCCCTGGTTTTCGTCACATATACATATCTAATTTCAATTTCAAGCTTGTTTATCTTTTCTTTTCTTTGCCTTTTTATTTGTATTAAATTTTCTCAACATTTTCTGTGGTTTGGTATTCCCACTTGCATTTCAACCACATTATAAAAATATTAAATATTCAAAATAATCATTGTCCTGACCTTGACTGTTACAATTAAAATGATTATAGTATAATCATTTTAATTGCACACTATAATCATAATGATTAAATCATTATACTATTAGTATGCAAAATTTATGTCATACTAATCATTTAATACTTATATTTAAGATTCGGATTGTTTCCAAATGAAATATTAAAATATGATAAGATAAAGTCATTATATTATCTATATTTGTATATACTATATGTATAATAAAAAATAAAAAAAATTCTTATGCTAAAATGAAAAAATCAAATCAATATTAATGAATTAATGTATGTAGGTATGTACAAAAATTAGAGATTGCAATCAATTGAGGAAATTCCAGATTTACGAATTCGAGTGATTTTTAAATATGTACACTATTAGAATGTAAACTTCATTTAAAAAAAAAGAAGCTAAAAAATTGAATCTCCCAGCACCATATTTTTGAAACATAATTGACGTGTATCATTGCTCTACTATCATGCATGCAAAACTCCTAAAAAATATATATATCCAAGTCGCATACCCATATGTACTCTCCATCCGGAAATAAACTAGATCTTAGTTTTTTTCATCGAAAGACAATCCACTCAATGCTGCTGTAATATGGCAGCATTGAGTGGATGGTAGCATTGAGTGGATGGCAGCATTGAGTGGATGGTAGCATTGAGTGGATGGCAGCATTGAGTGGATTGTATTTCGATGAAAAAAACTAAAATCTAGTTTATTTCCGGATGGAGAGTACGTATATATTTATACACACACAACTAAAAAACATGTGTTGTGTTGTGAGCTTACGGCTCTCTCTAAATAAACACTAAAACAGTGATGCATAATCTTCTAGGTGATCATTTTAGAATCGCTCACATGATTAAGGATTACATATGATTACCTAATAAGAATAGGATTACCATAGAGATCGGGCGGGATATGATTACCAAATAATTACCTCGAGATGATTACCCAGGCTTATAGGATTACCAAATGATTATCCACAGGATTAGGAGTAGCAAGAAGGATTAGCGATCGACAATCACCCTAATTAATTATAGGGATAACCCCCAAAATTCTCATATTTTTGAAATTTTTGGGTCTTTTAGTGCGGAAATTTCTGAAATTTTGAGGTCTATATGATTACCAAAAAATCTGCTAATCATGATTACCAACGATTATGATTATCAAATAATTACCTCGAGATGATTACATATAGGATTATGATTACCAAATGATTACCACAAAATGATGAACCTAGGATTATGATTAGTAATTTGTATGATTATGCAACACTGCACTGAAATCCTATTTTTGGAACATAATTTCGCGGGATTATAGGGAAATTGAACCGCCGTGTTGTGTAATGTTCTTGGTTATCATTTTAGGATCGCTCACGTGATAAAGGGGTTGTCCACAAACTGACTCAGATGGGGCAGGTCAAGATTTATATAGTCACGTGTCCCTATACGAATACATTAGCGTACATACTGACAGGGGGGAGGGGGGTCAAGAAATTGGCTCTTTTATCTGACTCAGTGTGAAAAAAAACCAATTCTTGATCAATAATTGATCATGAATTTATGATGGTTCAAAAAACATTTTGAGAATCCTTTTGACAATGTTTGACTATCCTTGCAAATTGCAAAAACTTTGGAAACTTACTGATAATTCATAAAAAAAACTCTCGCAAATCTCAATTTAGAATTTAGGAATTTCTATAGGGATTCAAATAATTGACAATTCAAAGATGAAAACAATCTTTAAATTGGCAGGGCCGCGGGTTTGAGGATTATAGAATGTGGAATTCCCGCAGCGAGCGGAATTTGTTTTGAAATACGTAAATAAGTAAACACAAGGCACCAAAGGGTGCCGGCTAGGCACCATTCTAAGGGGCTATATAGGCACCATAAAATGGTGCCTGTATAGTTATCATGTTAAAATATGCACTTGTTTAGTGTAACGCGGCGCGCGCGGCAATGTGAGGAAATTCAAATTGTCATTTAGGAATCGGGAGGGGTCCCTCAAAAAAAAAGTGGTTGATAATCAACCGTTGATTGGATTTGTAATTGGCGGTTGGCAGTAAAAGAAAAAAAATGGCAGTCCGCGTTTGATGAGGACACACTTCTCCCAGCAGAAAAGCGGGGGAAACATCTGTTTTTACAAAGGCGGAAGTGGGAACGGGCCGATCGTGAATATCGAATGAATGATGACGGAATGATTTTATATTCCGTTCGAATTCCTCTCGCGCTCGAATTTTTATAATATAGTCACGTCAGTCACGTGTGTTTCGCTATAATATGGCTATTGAAAATTCTTTTGGATTTGCTTTTATTTTGTTGTCGTTGTGATTTTGTTTTGATGTCAAAATGTTTGAAGTGAAGAGGCGGAATTTTGTGGGAAACTTGAATTTCCATTGTGGGAAAAGATATATATATATATATATAGATATATATATATAGATATATATATATATAGGGAATTCAAAAAGGAAGCGAGTGGAAAAAACACGAGAGGAATGAGGATTTGTGAGCTCCTTTTATACCCACATCAACATCACCAATAAAAAATCAGCCTCTGCAACGTTACGGGACGAACGGCGCGATGTTTATAAAACACTTCAATTCAAAATCCCTCTCCGTTTGTTTAATTTTTAATGGTTTATTTGTTTGATTGCTTATACGCACGCCAATTTATGAAAATACCACATTCTTCAATGACTATAATAACACGACTCATTCATCCACAATTAATGATCCATGAAATCAATTCCATATACTTATAAATATATATAATAAGTCAGTATGGCGCTAATTACAATGTAAATTGAGTTCAATTATTCAAAAACAACATGAAAGTGTTGATGAATGAACACAGTGGGATATACTTTTGATTGATGACAGACATATTATGCAGCGCGGACTCTGATCGATATTTGTGAATTTGGTTTTATGGGACACCACACACCTCATTTCTTTGCCCCCATCAAAGCCACCGTCCCCATAGCGGAAGCCGCCAAGGAAGCTCTTGGACAATTTTTTCCACTGATGACCCCGCTAACCCCAAATCCAACGTCTTCAACCCCTTCAAAACCCTCAATCAAAATGCGAGCTGTGTGTGTGTGTGTGGCGGGAGGAAATTCAATCACACACAACTCTGCTGGAAATATTATCAAAGTTTCCTCACAGCCCCACATACATCATTTTATCCTTCATTCGAGCCGCGATTCAAAATTGCCGCCACCACACACATAACGAAACTCTGAATCTATAGAAACACGTACGTACATGGCTGGTTTTCTTAACGGCTTCCTCACATATAGTCGTTTATTGATTATCGTCAGTTTTCTGTTGTCCCGCGGATGTTCATTTCCGTTGCTTTTTGTTGTGTGATGGACATGGAAAACTGCATGCGGATTGCGGGTTAAGGAAACTTTTGTCTCGTTTGTACATAGTTTGTTGTCTGAAAAGGTGAATGACCACTTGATTCTTCAATTCCCACGACATTTTCTCCTTATTTTTCTTGTCCAGATTTTGTATGCAGATAAATTTGCACACATGAATCGTCTCAATATTAGCGTGTGGGCGGGAATATATTACGAGAAACAAAACAAGAAAACAAAAGCTGACAGAAGGCAAAACAAATAGATGTGGAATTAATCCTGTTTATCCATTTCATCATCAGTTAATTTAATTAGGTTTTTTTTTGTGTGGGAAAATATTCGTTACTTTTGTTCTTATACAAATTATAAACCACAGCCTGCCTATTACACACATTTTCGTTCTGTCCGTTTTTGCACAACAAAACAAAAAAAACACTCTTGGTTTTCTTTTTTTCATATATTAATTTCCCTTCAATTTTCTTCATTGGAATTCACCACACTCATTTCTCACTTTTTGACGCATCATACCACAGAACCGTGACTCTGGATTTTCCCCAAATACTTTGCCACCAAAAAATCCTCCTCCCTTTGTTTTTTCCGCCATTTTGAATTTTGAATCTTGTACATAGTAGAAAAAATCTCTCTTCATTTGTTTAATTATGAACTGGGGTGGATTTATTCAATTTATTTTGAAACTATTTGTGGCTTCCCTTGAGATTTTTATATTCTGTTCCAGTTCCTTCACATTTGGACTAAATAATGCGACGACAGGGACAAGTGGAAAGAAGAAAGTGGAGTCGCCGTCGGGCTCTTCCGAGACGCCAAATGTCAAGTTGTACAAGACCGTTCTCGAGTCCAAACTCCAATTCGAGTACACGATGAATCTGTTGACGACACTCGAGTCCGCCGTCCATGAATATCTCGAGAAGGAACGTCACACCGCATTCTCCATGGAAATCCAGTAATATACCACATATATATAGTATATGAGGTTGTGGATAAGAAAACACGCCGGAGACTGTGGTTTTCACTTTTTTGCGTATTAATATGCAGAAAGACATAGGCTATTTTATAGAAAATGTTAGAAATTTTTAAAAAAATTGCAAATATTTTTAATTAATTAAGTTTTAATTAAAGTGATTTTCCGAAAAATGAGCGGCCGAAGTGGAAAAGAACGTTGCTCAAATTGCCGCTAGAGGACTCACTCAAAATTGTATAATGAAAGCAGAGTTCAAGAAAATCTCTGGAATTCAATGGAACCGTTTCATTCAAACGGAGCTTAGGGGTCCTTCGTAAAAACAGTCTTCGAAAATCGGTTTTTTTTCGAATCCCCCTCCCCTGAAATCTGGCTCTGTCCTAAAATGAGACACCCCCTACCCCCCTCATGCCTTCGCATGTCCAAGAGGCCAAAAGCGAC
>JAIUND010004072.1:0-13279 GCA_034699125.1 Gisinianus flammeolus | reverse complement strand
TGTAAAACGAGTTTCGTTACATGTGAATACATACTAAACTTAATATGTACGCACATGTAAAACGACCATCGGTAAATTTTGTCATAAGAAACTGTCCATAAATAGCTTGAGCACACTGTATACGAAAAACAAAACTTTTATTTTGTATATGAAAATGATTTTTGACTTTTTTTCATCGAAAGACAATTGACTCAATGCTGCTATATGTACATGTACGTGTTTATGTATATGTATTCATGATATAGCAGCATTGAGTCAATTGTCTTTCGATGAAAAAAAGTCAAAAATCATTTTTATACACATGATGGACAGTAATATATATACACACAATCAATGATTTCTGTTATCGTTATATATATATCAATGTGACCAACACTAACGTCGAAGGTTACCGCAATCCATTGCGGACAGTTTACAAAGGTTCTCCGCCTTCATTAAGTCTTCTATACAAACACACGTATAAATTGTAAAAAAAAACAAAAATTAAAAACACACCACATAAATTATATATGTATGCATATGCATATATAATTTTATTTGTTGTTACCCCCTTTCGCCATGCTGCTTGTTTGGCCCATAATTCATACCGTATTAATGTATAATATAGATCCAAGACTTTGACTATATATAATAGTATATATATATGAACTCGACTTTCTCTCTCTGTCACTCTTAAAAGACAACTATATATATATAGAAGGCAAGCACAGCAAAAGAGTGTATATAGAAACTATATAATATATAAAAGAATATTTAAAACCAAAACTTGACTTCGACAATGTGTGTGCTGTGCTGTGGGAAAACGGAGTGTGTATACTTTCTGTGTATATATATTATAGAAAATGTGAGAGCAATGTACCCGCAGATATCACAAACGATCCTTTTTATATATGGTGAGATATATGAGTCAGCAAGATAATGAGGAGAATTAAATCAGATTTTGACTTCCAGAAATCAAAGTTTTGGATTTTCATGAAACTTGCATCCCCAAATTCGACTCAACTCAAATGTTTTTGAACAAGTCAAAAACACTTTTTGGAATTTTTGTTTTCTTCAAGTTTTGGAATTTTTTTCCAATTTCTGTGCTAATTTGAAACCGCCCCCCCCCCCTACAATTTTGAGGCGTCCCAATTTTGTAGCCAAACCCATGGATGAAATTTTCTGAAATTTGGAGAAAATTTTCTTAACAATTGTCTGCTTAACCCGATTGTGTTTTCATCAAAATCCAAAATATTCTGACGGTCTTGTGAAAATCCGATTTGTTTCTTCTCCTTTTATATTTGTGATATTTATATTGTGTGTGAATGCAAAATTCCAAAAACAGTCTATACGTGTGAAAATGTGTGTTTTAAATATGTGGCTTTTCATATACATATATATACAAAATGTGTGAATTCAGTGTCCCAGTGAGTCAATAGAAAATTGTGTTTATTTTTCAGTATCCGGCCATCGTCAAGTATATAGAAAATTTATCCAAACATGCTGAGGAAATTTGTCAACAGTTCCACACACTCTGCACATGGCGTCAAAATGAAGACAAAAGACACGACTCATCGTATTGGTGTCGCACGTGTGTATATATAATTGACAAATCTTATGTAATATGATTTTAAAAAGCGGATGATCTCGCTGAGTAATTAAAAATATTTCACAAGAACAAACCAACGCGCGGGGGGGAATGAAATTGAAACTGCTGACGCATTTCCTTTTGTTTTTGTCGCACAGAGGAAAATTAAAGTATTATTTGAAACGGGTCAACAAACTCGAACTCGAATCACTCGAACCATTGCAATTTGCATGCATTCGCACATTGTTATAATTAAATGGCAGTCCAAAAAATTCACTGTGAGCATTTTGTTTCCGTTGTCAGATTTTAATTTGTTTTGCCCTTTCCTCTATTATATTTATAATATGAGTAAAAAATGAAGCGTGTATGGAATGGGTCGGTGTTGGGGTTAGTCGCTCTCATCCTTTGGATTTGGAGTCTTGAGGTCACGGAGGTCACAGCCTGGATTGGACAGGGACAGGATGACATAATTGAGCGCGGTCAAATTCTCGATGAGGACACGAGCGTCCGTTGGTGGGTCAACTTGACACGTCAAAACATCACATTTAAAATCACAGCCAGAACTCTGGCATTCATCGTCTTTGGCATCTCCCCTCATGATAGGGGTCATGGTCCAGGTCAAGGTCAAGTTTCCTTCTATAACTTTACCACATGATTTCCATCGTCGTCATCACAAGATGAATTTCAAAGTGGGTGCTTATATGTACTTTCTTGTTCATATATATATAGAATTGGGGACAGCGGACGTTGTCATTGGTCGAGTGGACTCAACCACTGACGGAGGAGGGTCACATGTCGTCATGGACGGATTTCTCCAGGAAGGTCAGAGTCAGGTCACGGTTGACGTGAAACAGGACTGGATTTTCATAGCTGGGACTCAAAACGCCACGCATACGGTCCTTACAGTTGAAAGAGCACTCGAGACTTGTGACCCACAGGATCTGCCCATAAATGTAATCATCATCATATTATGAACACATTTTTACATTCAATTGACCCCATGACCTATTTTCGACCTCGTTCGGCTCATTTGCCCGGGTGTTGTGTGTGTGTCAACTTCTGCAGAATGACACGACCCACTTCATCTGGTGGACGGGGGAGCGTGCAGAGGAAGTCTTTGATAGTTTGATTAATAAAAGTGTGGGGTTCTCTCGCGGAGGTCAAGGTCAAGTCCCGGTCAACATTCTCACCCTCCCGATCACGAACCCCACAAATGCCGCCACGAGCAAGTATGGACACCTGCGCGGGAGCATTTCATTTTTTACAATAATAAACAAACAAGTGCGCAGACTCAAGACTCAATATTGTTTGTGACCTTTTAACCTTTGACCTGGATACAGATTCGACATTTGGGATATTCCCATCACCGCAACTTTTGTGCCATATCCCATGGCGTACATTTACACTGTCGTCAAAAGTCCAGAGTATTCGACTCCTCGACACATTGTCGGCGTGAGTTTCATTCCTACAAATTATTTAACCATTTTAACCTAATGAAAATCTGACAACGGAAAATCTTGATAATTTTTTCTTTTCATCAGGTCAAAATAAAAGCCATCTTTTTTATATTTTTCCCAAATGTTTTCCACATGTCCACAGTTTAGAATCAAGTTGGACGGGGCTCTTGCGCGTGCGCATATGCATCACGTGGATCTCCACAGATGCGTCAGGGGTGGGACGACGGAGGTGCAGGAGGAACTTGAAAAGCTCGTGGGTGGTCCAGGGATTTTGTACATCCCAGACGACAACGACGATGACGATTCCCTTTCAAATTCAATATTCGGTCGTCCCAACAAAAAAATGACGCGGGGACGTCTCATGAGACTTTGCTCTGCCACCGTCATTTACAACGGGGTCAAAGGGGAAGATGTATAGAAAACAAAAAAAAACACAACCACAATTCACACTCATAATATGATAATGATAAAAATTACAAAAAATATATATAAAGTATATTAAACTCCCACAGGGTTTGGACCTCCCCGAGAATGTGGGTTTCCCTCTTAGACAGGTAAATGATGGAGTGTCGGAATATTTCTTGGTGGACGTTCATTATGAAAACCCTGCAGGGCTCGCAGGGCTCACTTTCAATACCGGTCTCACTATTTTTACCACGGCACAACTTCGGTAGAAAATTATATAACGTTTCTAAATTATGCAATTTCACAGGTTTACATTTAATTTAATTTTTCTTAAATAATGTATTAATAGGGAACATGAAGTGAGCTTGGCCTATGTTGGACATGATACAAATCCAACCATCCTGATCCCTCCAAACTCGACCGATTTTATGATTGTTGGACATTGCAGTCCAGACTGCACGAATCGTCTTCTCCCTCCAAATGGGATTACCATCATTAAAGTCCGCCTTCACGCCCATCAAGCGGGTAACGGCAAATATTAAATAGTACATATTATTTTAATATCTATAATCACACGATATCTTTTATTGACGCACCTCCTTAAAATGTTTGACCTTTGACCGCGAGTGATCCACATACATCTTCATTGCGTTTTTTAGTATTAAAATTATTATTGAAAAGAATTATGATTTTTTAAATTATTAGAAATGAGCGGTTTTGTCTTTAAATAATAATAGCCAGAAAATTGAAATTGCGACATTTCCGGGGTGACCGAGAACTCGAACCAATTGCACAGGACGGAAATTATAATTTTTATTTCCAGCCGGACCGAATTTTATTACATCCTGTCCAGTTTCTTCCCGGGGATCAACTGACCATGGGTTCGATTTATATATGTTTTATCTATATATATATACTAAACTTATTATTGTTTTTATAAAGAATTTTACTATTTAATTTTACTGTTTAATTAATATGTTTGTAAATTAAAATAATTTGAAAAATCCCGCCCATATTTTAAAATGTACACAAGAATGCAGTTACAATTCTGGGAATGCTGTGATTCTGGGCGGGGATGGGGAGGGTGCGGAAATGTGTGGGGCGAGTCTCGTGTTTTATCCGGCAGTGAAAGGATTTGCCACGTGTGGAAGCTCCACCCCTTTTGAATCCCTCCTCCTACAATTCGGCATATCCCAATGGTACGAATTACGAAATGTATATCGTCTGTTAAGCTAAAAAAAGGTGGATAATCGTTTGGCCCCCGACGCAGTATATGCGTATGCACACAATGTGTATTCACCCTCTGGGGCCAAATGATTATCGTCCTTTTTTTGAACTTGACAGACGATATATACAAAATATGACAAACTGCACTTATTTTCTGTGGAATATTATTCTCAACATTGAAACCCAATCAAAATTTTCAAAAAATATATATATTAGGGAAAGTTTAAACTCCGTCCTCAAGGAATGGAAGTGGCGCCCTCAGTTCCGATCAGATCTTCAACAGCTTCTTCGTTTCGGAGAGCATGTGCAAGGCTGCGTTGACAGTCTCGTTTTTAGCGTGGACCCCGGGAAGTTTGTAAGTTACCCGGCACATTTTAAAAATAAAAGTGTGGACGAGCCGGGTCAAAATAATTTTTCTTCCTTAGCTTGTCCAATTAATTTTAATATATTATAGACATGCCATAGAAAAAAGAAATAAATATTTAGTTTTTCGTGTTGGTTTTCGACTCGTATTATAATATTGCATTGTTTTATTTTTCTCGCCTTTCCCACATTGCAAATGACGCATATATTTTCTAATTTTCTGACGTTCCCTATAATCAACTTGTAGAACATATTTACGTAAGAAATTGAAGTGTTGCAAGAGTTGGACGCCGTTTGAATTTTTTTACAGTCATATAGTGACTGCATATACCGACATTTTTGTTTCGGAGGAGCGAAAAATATAAAGACAAGAGTATTAAATAAATCGGGGAAAATTGTTCAACTTGGACGCCGATTGACATTTATTCATTCATTGATTTTATTAATTTGCCTACCTGTTTATTACTATAATACTCACTGTAAGGGATTGAACCATTGTTAAGTTATATATAGTATCAGTTAAGTTATTTATTTCTGGATCTGTTGTTAGTGAGCATTGGAGAAGCCTCATCAGTATTCGATATATTTACACATCGCCACTTATATTCTTATTACTATATATGAATAATTATGTGCGTCCAATGATCCGGAATTGGCCATAGTAAGCCGTTTTGTGGGTGGTCTCATCCAGTTGGTCTGGGAAAGGAGTCCCAATCGGGCTGAGCCAGCTCCGGACGAGCAAATCTTTCAACCCATCGAGAATCTCCAGTCTCTTCTCATTACTAATCTCTGGGGGGAAGAAGGTGCCGAGGAGGTGGACGACATCCCCGCTCCCTGCGAACGGTCTCTCAATGCCATGATGAGTCCACTCCCTCTCAGAGAACTCGATACTCAATGAAGACGATGACGACGACGGGGAGGAGCTAAATTGAAAAAAAACGAGAGTCAATCTATAATTTTCGACTTTGTGTTGGACAAAGCGAACAAAAGCATATTGTCTGTTAAGTTCACAAACGAACTATAAGGATTTTCCTGAATTTGCGGAAATGCGACGACTGCGTCCGTCTTTGTGGGTAAAATTGTGAAAAAATTCAGGGTGACCCGAAAAGGTCATGGCAGACAATGATGTCGCAGGACCCACAGCTCCATCTCCAGCCATTTGACCTTTGGAACAGGTCAACGAAATTAAGGAAAATAATTATAGTTCCTTTGTGAACTTAACAGACGATATATATATATAAAAGCTTTTAAGGGCCCACCCCTTGTCTGTCGCAGTTCGTTCAAAGAGTCTTCGCCATTTGAGTTCCTGTTCCGCGGTACTTGGGATCCTTAACTTTTGCTCGTTTACTTCCCGCTCGGCCTCCGGAAGCCACTGATTCACGTCAATGATGAGAGTCGTGTTGATATAAAACCGGCCCGTTTGAGGGCGAAGGAGGCGAAAAATGTTGGCCACGGCTCGAGCTTTCAAATGCTCTGGGATCCAGTGAAGAACGCGATTGGACCAGACAAGATCCACCGTCCCTTCGACAGCCTTCAAGGAAGGATGAAGCTCCTCAAAGGGCAGTGAAATGTCCTGCTGGAAAAATTCGATCGTGTCGTCCTCATCATCATCCGTGGCATTGAGCTCTCGGGCAAAGGTCACCATCCCTGGGTCAATATCAAACGAGAGGATTCGTTGGTGAGGGATTGTGGTCGCGAGCATGCGCGTCACGTTCCCACTCCCACAACCAATGTCCACGATCAGACCGGCTCTAAACCGAAAACGATGTATGTATACAAAACTACATATTAAAAATATTAAAAAGGCAACGAAAACAATGTCCTAGCAAGTCAAGTTTTTAATTGTTGCTTTTCAAAATGAGACTTACGATGTTGAGCCAAGGTCCTTTTGAATCAGGGCAAGGAGCTCCTTGGCGTCGCGGATCTGCGCGCCATTCAATCTGTTGTAAAGTCCCGAGTCCGTATTCATTTTTTCTATATACTGTTTTGGTTTCTTCTGAATATTTTTTGCAATTTATTTAGTAATAATTTGTTAATCGTATATAGAATGAAAGCAACTGTGTGTGTTATAGACACAAAGTTTGAAGTTTGTGTGAATAGGATTTATTTTACACAGTATTGACGTGAACAACACTTGGTGCTCAATGTGACCTGGCAACGTCAGCGATGAGATAACGAGAACGAGAACGAGAACGAGAAAAGAAGATAAAACTTATCAGAGGTAATAAAAATGATGCATGACAAATGGCAAACGACCGTGCATGGCGCAGCAGGTGTTTTGAAAAAGCTGTGTGGTTGACATTATATAAATTGTTTTTATATCTCCAAGCATGCAGACATAAGTTTAAATTAAATAATAATTACCGTAAACAGAACTGAGTATCGATATCATATATAATACTTTTGTGATTCAAGGTCTTTGCATGACACTGTCAAAGAGCGAATGACGGATGGATTCCTTTTATTAATACAATATGAAATTATTTGATGCAAATCATAAATCATGCCATTTTGGCATTTGAACAAATCGTCGCCCTATTAATCTCGTCTGATGTGCTCAACTGTTGGCCCACCCGCCACTCGACAAGGGCAAAAGAGAGCGTTCCCAAAAAGCAAACAATTGCTAAAATGATTAAATTTCCATCGAGGCCGACGTGCAAACTCCAGAAAAATTGACCCGCGGAGCCCAATGATTGCAGGAAAATATAAATTGCGAATCCTGCGGGTAATTTCTTGCTAAACACTGTACCCACGGTCGCCACGAGTTGCGTCATATAAATTGCATCACCAAAACCTGCCAAATTTATATATAAAATAAGTGAGAAAAGCATTGGATTAAAAGTACCTATATACTATTAATTAAATGTCATATGCTGTGCCATATTCATATTTTAATCCACAGTGAATGTGAATATATACAGAAACTATGAAGTATTAGATACCGAGAAGGAATGCACAGAGCATGGCGATGAAGACTCGTGGTGGATTAAAATAAGAAATGTCTGCCGTGGGTCCAAATGGAGCGCTGTCGGCCAGATTTAAATGAGTCAGAATGAAACTTGTCCCTTGGACCAGGAGCCCCACCACTAGATTTTGATGTCCGAAAAAAATGAGCATTATCTCCACATATATAGTTCATTCAGAATTTGTGCATATTATTCTTTTTAAACGAACCGTACGCGCATGCGCGTAAGCGAACTGTTTGATTTGGGTTGTTTCTTACGCACAATCGGTGTCCGACCTGCATAAGAGAAAAGTAAATCTAAGATTATAAATACTAAGACATTCCATAGGAAGCCTCCGCCTTTTTAAATTCTAAAGCAGCTTGTTCTATAAATGCTGCAAAAACATATGTACGCTTAACCTCTACTGCGCAGGATCATTCCAACTATGCTTGAAAAAGCAGCCCCGCTGATCCCACCCACAGCCGTAAAAATCCCAACCAGACCTGCAAATTTTTTTGAGTCCTCCCCAAAAGCTTCCGTAAATCCGACAGATGTTGCATAGATACTAAAACAAATCGTTTCGAAAATTGAGCAACGAGAAAATTCTGAAAATTATTTGTTTTTCTTTTGTTTTTTTGTGAATTCTCCACCTGGAAAAGGAGTGGCTTAATCCAGTGTACAAACTCGTAATGGCTAACAAAAGCATCTCCACCGTCCCCAACAATTTAAATGCGTCCTTTAAAGCACCTATCACAATTTTGTCACGTGTTGACGACGTTGCTTCATTTTGACTTTGACCTTGTCCAGGGGACTCATCAACCATCTCTTCGGATGTTGTTGCGGTCATTGATGGAATAATATCTTTCAGAAAAAGTAAACCAACGACTCCAAGGGCCCCCACGGTTCCCAAAACAGAAAAGACAATCATTCTTGTTTCTGGATCCAGCGTTGACTTCCCAGTGAATTGCCAAAAAACAAAGGCATTTCCCAAGCAGGAACTGTTCAGAAAAGTATTCACAAAAATTCATATTATTTGTAAACAATAAAATTTTTAAAAATCGGTGACACTTCTTTTTGTCGAAATTGAAAATTGCTGCTCTTATATAAAATGAAATTGGTAAAATTTCTGTAAATTTCTGCATTGTACCCGGAGTGAAAGAAGGTCCAAAATACTCCCGAATTCCTGGACATCGTCTCAGATGTAGAATACAGCGAGAGGAATGTTCCGTGAGCTATATATAAAACAAAACACCCCCAAAAAACATCTCTTGCAATTAAATTTATACATTAATTTAACGACAATGATCATTTTAAGGTTAATTGAATTTGTGACAACGAGAGCGTGTGAAATAGAATATTATGGAAGAGACGGAAAACCTGTCCATAAAACAGCTGCTGCGAGACCGAGAGCCGCCGAGACCGTGTACAGCACCCAAGTGCGCGGGAAAAGGAAGGAAACGACGAAGAGACAATAGAAAACGGCGGAGAGGCAAAGACTCATTTTGGAACCAATGGCAGCCACAATCGATGGGGAAATCCAAGTACACGCCGCAAAAACACAGTAAATTATGGCCAAGGAGATGAAACCAGAGCCTGTAAAGGACTCATCCTCCATTTTGACAGTGGACAGGACCAGTTGCTATATTTTATTATATATATAGATACAGGGTGATCCACAATGACGTACTACAAACTAAAAAATCATATCTCCGGAACTATAGTGAATATATTGACACGATTGAACAAGGTACTTGTAGAGGAAAGATGAAATTTTTTTGGGCATGCGCACAAGAGATTATATGACACTGGCCCCATAGGGTGACCTTAGGTCAAATGTTGACCTCTCCAAAGGTCACATTTAAATTTCGATTTTCAAAAACGGCATGTTTTACCGTTGAAAACATCATTTTTTCAAAAAATCATAATTCAAAAACTCGCGCCAAATGTAAACAAACAAAAAACACGGGTCCCCTAAAATGAATTGCAAAAAATAACAAAAATAAATGGCGCCAAAGTCTAAATTTGAATGTGACCTTTGGAGAGGTCAACATTTGACTTAAGGTCTCGTGTGCGCATGCCCAAAAACAATTGTGGATCACCCTGTACATTGAAATGTACGGGAAACGTTCAAGATCCTGGTACATGTTTTTCCGTGTGTTTGTAATAAATGTTGTTTCAATCCTATAAATAACTTTAAGAATTTGCGGTTTACCTCAATGTTGGCCGTCGTGAGGAAAGCCGTGAAAATGAGCATAAAGGATCCACTCAATATCAAAATCTGCCTAAACTTGCCATCGTCAAAGATGGACCACTTTATACATATTTTGACAACCATATTCAAAAAGTCAAAAAGAAATTGATAAATAAATGGAATATATAGACGGGCAAAATTATGTACTCAAAGAAAATCTCTAATACTGTCGGCGCTCTTGGCGTTATAGTGAATGTTTGCACAGGGAATTTTATATATTTTTTTTTTTGCATGGCATGAACTACAGTGTCTTGGTTAATGAGCTTTTTTAATGAGCTTCCGTCATTCGTGATGTGCACCGCAAGAGACGAACCTTGCGTGCTTTGAATACTGATGAGTCTTGATATAAAAACAGGGAAATGAAGGCGCTGATAAGAAAAAGGATTGAACAAATTCTTGAACCATTATTGACATGTGTATATGACAAATGACGAGAGTGTTACTCTGAACTTGGCGAGCAACTCACAAGAATATATGAATATAGACTCAAAGGAATTTTATATATTACATCTTCGTAAACATTTAGGTGAAGGTCCAAGGTGGAATTTAAAAATGTCTGGAGACACTAATCTTGAACTGTCTCTCGCTTCTCGAGAAGTCCAGACACATGAAAATTAGTACTTATCCGATAACTCACTTCACACTTAAAGGCAAGTGTGAAAAGAGAGAGCCGTATATATATAGGCAAACTCCACAATGTAAATCTGAACTGTGTTAATATCTACGCACTGCATAAAAATCCTCTCCTATACTCCACTTAATGTAAATAGAGTAAGTGTGCTATTAATTTGCCTCGCTGATGAGGGAATATTTTGTGTGGACCTTCGTCCACACTTCACTTCAGCTCAAGCTTTCTGACTACATAGTCATAAGCAAAAAACTTTGTAAATTAATTAAAAATATTTGCAATTTTTTTAAAAATTTCTAACTTTGTCTATAAAATAGCCCATGTTTTTGTGCATATTAATATGCAAAGGTGTGAAAAGTAGTATATACGACCCGTTCTTCTATGGAGAACTTCATGTGATATATCTATGCGCACAAAGTATATGAATGTCCCTATATAATATGATATCTACATTCACGAGTACCTAATATATATAGACATAAAGAATGATTGTAAATGTCAACACGCTCACCTCACCGCTGACATCACTTCTATATAATCACAGAGCAAAGGCTATAAATATTAACAGTGTATCGTTCCATACATACATATATATATCTGCATATGACCATAGAAAACTTTCATTCATACAAAAATTGTGCACACACATTCACACACATCACAGCACTATATACATATAGGGAAAAACGATGAGTATATACACACAGTGCACAGCATGTTGATCCTGTATTTTTGTCGCGTTGAACAAATGATCAAAAGGGCGATCATACGATGCCTATATGCTTTCTCCTGTTGTTAGGTGTATCTCAAACTGTGAGCAAAAGAAAACGTTTTATACATATATGTATGAATGGATGATGTGGAACTAAAAATCTCAAAAATGGGGAGTGGAGACCAAAGGTCTTGAAAACATAACATGACGATATTAAAAACTGAAAGCTGAATAAGCTGTGATATCCATTCATGTATAGCTTCTATACAAGATCCGGGAGCAAAACGTCTGAGTTGACAATTCGAACTTGTAGTATTAATATAGGGCATGTTGGGGTACATTGAGTCACAGATGAAATTGTTTGCAGTAAGGTCTGTTTGGTCTAAATATGCAAGTTACAAGTAAAGAAGTCCGTTGCTCCGCAACACCACCCCACAATTTTAATTGTAACTAAAACTAAAGTGTCCGCTCTTGAAATTCTAACCTTAAACCAAAATGTGCATACCGCTCACACACAACCGCCGAAAAAATAACACGTATAATAGACGTGGGATTGTCTGTGCCCACCCTTTTGCCTTTTTCTCCTCCTGTAAAAATACAAAGGTATTTATTGTATGTTAATTGTAATTAAATATATATTTAAATAGTAAATATACAGGTGCGTTTATTTTTAAATTACCGTCGTATTTTTTCATGCATAAATGATACTGGTTGGCAGTATAATAGAGGCGCAGCTCTCTCAACTCTCCATAAAATTTCCCCATTGGAAATTTTAAATTTAGCAGGGGGCGCAACTGGAAAACTGTGTGAACGGCGTCGAACTTGTACATAATTTATTGGGTTTTTAGAGTGTGGGTCGAATCCAATTC
Organism: Gisinianus flammeolus; assembly: GCA_034699125.1. Lineage (NCBI taxonomy): Eukaryota > Metazoa > Arthropoda > Collembola > Symphypleona > Katiannidae > Gisinianus > Gisinianus flammeolus. The sequence continues at coordinate 855 of JAIUND010004072.1, read as the reverse complement.
GCATCAAAAAATTTTTGGAGAATATTTTTAAGTTGAAGCAAGGTGTTTTTTGTTTTGGATGAGCTCCTGCGGACCTTTGGAGGTCATCTGGGGCCACTAGAGACTTTTTACTTGTACTTTGACGGTACAAAATCACGGGGGTTTTTACAGTCATGTTAGTTTTGTTACTGTATATAAATAATAAAAATCAAGGAAAAAGAGATCTTAGAGAAAGTTTGGGGATATTTTGCCCTGTTGGGCGTATTTGGGCTGTACATTTTTAATTTTATCATTTTGCGTACACGATTCTGTGTGTGGACTGTGGACAATGTGTGATGTGTGCCCCAGTGTTCCTTATTCGTGCCCCTTTCTAACTGCGTAAACATTTTAGTATTTTTTTGTGAATCCGCAAAAAGTATAAATCAATGTAATATATTATATAGGAAAGAACTTTGAATATTATTCAGAGTCAAGAGCAGATAAAAATTGCTGTATTAACTGCAAAATTGACAAAACGATTGTGTTTGAAATGAATGAAAAAATATTATTTCCTAAGTTTTCCGTGTTTTTCGTTTGTGATTAGGACTGATTATACTTATACACATATTGTACACATGCACATAATAATTTCTTGATTCTCAATTGTACATAATATACTTGTTTTTTTTTTGCTGAAACACACAAAACTCTGAACTTTGGAAGAATGAAACGAGGAAAAAAGTGCGAAGATAAAGTATATAAATCACGCGATGAAGAATGTTCACAATGTCCACAGCATTGCAAAAGTCACCTTTCATTTCTGTGACCAAAGAAAAATGTTGGACTCTTTTGTATATACATAAAAGTGAAGACACACGAAAGGGATAATTATATGAG
>JAIUND010004071.1:0-13279 GCA_034699125.1 Gisinianus flammeolus | reverse complement strand
AGAAATTAAAGTACAATTTCGTCGTATATTTACCATTTTTTTCCCGTCTCTCCGTCTTCCCCTGTGAATTCGATGCAAATATGGGCAGAATCCTCTATACGTCATAGTGAAACGGATTCGGGAAGGAAAACGGTGGGAAATGCAGTATTTCTCTGTTGGTTCTGGCCGATTTTAGTTTCCCTTAAATCGCTTTCATTATGTTCCGAAGCATTCAATTGATTTTATCCTCGGAGGATCTTTACACTCACTCTTTCTCTCTCACCAGCATATACACTTGTGTGTGCTTGAAACTCCACAAATCCACATGTGTTTTTATATATAGTTCACTTTTTAAAGCAAAAAAACAAAAAAAAACGGAAGATTCAAATGCATTTTCACCTACCGTATAAACTGTTGTAGAACCCCACCTCCTATAGAAGCCCAGGGGTTGTATAGTATAGAATTTTGCAGTAGAGCCCCATGCTTTCAAGGACATTCTCTCTGATTCAAATTACATTAAAAATAAAAATCATAGATTTTAAGAACCCTCTTATAGAACCCCCCACCCTGCTATACATCCCCTGGGGTTCTATAACATTTTCAAATACAAACCTTTCTATTACAGTTTATACGGTATCATTTAATTGTAATTAATTTTTTTCTAAATCCCATTAGATAAAAGTCCATTGTTTTCTTCCATCGAAGTCAAAGTCAATGTCAATGTCAGTGGCAATGTGCATGCAGATGAAGATGGTGATACAAATATATGCATCATTAAATATTGTCATTCATCTATAGGTATATATATCGTATACCTACTTACATTTTAATCAATTCATCTGTCCATCATCATTATAAACATAATCATTTTTGCTCACGGCTCAAGAGGAATTTTTTTTATATGTGCCGTTTATATTTATATTTTCCTGATTATTATTTTTTATGTAAAAGATTGCGAAATGCAATGGGGAGTATACAACCACAGATAAAGACGGCCGGGAGCTATATAAATAGAGAGTTAAATAGAAAATTGCAAACTTCATCTGAATTCTGACTTCTGACCTAATAACCTACAATGCCAATCTCTCTCTTTCTCTCTCATCACTTGTGCTTTTGAAACTCCACAAATCGAATTGGTGTATATAGAGGAGCGTGGGGCAAAAATGGGCCAGGGGCAAAAGTGGGCCACTCCGTAAAAGTTAAATATAGCAATCAAACTAATATATAGAATTGGAAGAGTGACGTCCACATGTTTTTGGTAGCTGAGGAGTTCCTGAATTTTAATGTACAAGAAATTTTGATGGTGAAGGTCAAATGACCACTGCCCGAGTGACCTGAACAATACGGACACAAAGAGCATTGAAAACAAAGTGTTCTCTCGTGTGAGTGCTCAGGCCACTTTAAAAAAAAAAATCATATTTCCGGTTTCAACATTCCGATGTGGATATGAATTTTTTTTTAATCGTAACCTAACGAACCAAATTACTCTGCAAAAAATTATCACTTACGAGGGTAAACATTTTCACTACTTTTTTGGGGGGTGGCCCATTTTTGCCCCACATACCGGTTTTCGACCCTGTTTTTCAAGGGGTCAAACGAGGTTGACAGACTATGGAGTTGACCCTTAGAACAAAATGTGCGAAATTAAGCCTGCTTCTTCCCCTTTCGAATGACGTCACCCCCAATCCTCCCACTTTTTTCGTTTTCAGTCTACAAATTAAAACCTGAGTGGTCCATTTTTGCCCCACGGTCCTCTATATACATTATACAAAGGAAGAGTCGACGAGTCGAGAGAGGGGAAGAAAATGTATAGAAGAATCTCAATTCCCCCCATATACTTACTTCACCTTTCTCGCCTCTTACTTTCCTACCTTTATAATATATTAAATACATATGCACACACCATTAAAATATTGATTGCAATTCTATTTCTGATCTCTTTTCGACTGTGCTCGTCCATTCAATTGTATTTACCACACACACACCATCAAAAACGGAGGAGAGACGAACGAGATCCGTGAGAACAAACTAACTTGGGATATGTAATTTAAAGAGAGTACGAGTTTTTAATAAGTATTTCAAGAGTTACATAGCTGATGCGGAAATGAATGGGATTGTGCAGAATTATGCATAGTCCACCACATATGTACAATTTTGCATCTGCATGTGTGTCGTGTGTTGAGTTGAAGAAATGTAATGACAAAATGGCAATGAGAAAAAAATGACTCCATATAAAAAATGACTGCACACCCGTCGCCACATTCTAGCTCCAATAATTATTATCCAAATCAAACGGAGAGTTGACAGTTGACCTCTGACCTTTGTCTAATTATCTCTCCTCTGCTCTGCTCTGCTCCATTCATTGTCAGTCATCCACATATCTGTATATACAACAAAAAAATTGTATTAGTGGACGCGACAGAAAATTTATACTCAAACTGTGGGGACGGCGGGGTCCAGTCCAAACTGGATTCAACTCATTAACTTGCATTTATTATAAATTCACAATAAATGTGGCCTTGACAATGACCACATTTGTCCTCGAATCTATACATAGTAAAAAACGATGTGAGTTTTGGTCTGAATGTTTTCTTATATAATTCCGTTGAAATCTCTCTCCCTATATATGCATTAATACTCTTTTGAAACCACCGCACCAGCACACACACTATAAAGTATTGTCCATTCACAGATGAGAATAATATAATAACAATTACCAAAAAAAAACAACAATCAAACTCCAATTATAGTTAATTGACAAAAGGGAAGCCGGTCAAAGAAAAGTACACAATGATTTTGGTGACCGTGGGGTCACGGGGGCGGAGTCAAGGGGTCAAGTAAGGTCAAATCGAGATTTTATTTTGAAAAAAGTCGTACAAATGTATGAAACGAATTGTGGTGTATGAAATAAATGTAACGTTTTCTATTACAGTGAGGGGTCTTAGCGAGCGCGCAGCGCGAGCAGATTACAAACAAAACGCTTTCTTGTGAGTCCGTATTGCCAGCGCTTAGCGCAAGCAGAAAATTTTGGTATTTTAGGTCAAAAATTTAAATTAAATTTCTCAACCACGGCCCAAACTGGAGGTTATTATTATTCTCGAAGAGAGAGATCAGAGAAAGCACTGATTTCGTTTGTTACTTGCTACATCAAATCCGTGGATCTCGGGACATATTATTTCCCCTTCAATCGTTTTCATTTCGACAAGGCGGAATTCGACTCAGCCGAACTGACACAATATTCTTGTTTAATTGTCAAAAAAAAAATAATCAAATCCCTTGGTGTAAATTTTACTTGGTCTCAAGATCTCGAACGGAATGTCGGGGATCTCCGAAAATTGCCGGTTACTCACGCCCCCACAATCTTCATCACTTAAAAATTGCCTGTGATCAAAACTCAACTCTCGTCCTCATCTTCCCTCCGGCAATATTTTGTTCCTTTCTTCAGAATTTACTTATCCATCGACAGATGATTGTCGATTGCCCTCGTTCGTTTATCTTAAATTGAACAATCTTTTGGACGACTGTTATTTTATCTTCATTTTCCTTGAGAATTGAGAAAAGCTAAAATTTTGATACATGTGGCTTTTGATTGGCTGTGGTGAAGACTTTTGATGAAGCCAAAAGTTACATGGATTTTTTGTTGGGGTGAAAAGAGAAAAAATAAAACGACAATGGTATAAATTACAACACGACGAGAAATTATGAGTGTATAAATATTATCAATTTTATTTTATTATTCCAAAATAAATGACTGGACAAAATTATTTACTCGAATTCGTATACATCAGAATTCGAAAATGTGTGTGCGGAGCAATTCATTTCAATTTCCCACACTTTCCCCGTTAACACAAAACATCCACTCACTTCACAGGATTTTCCGCATCATTCCTCAGAAACGTGGATGCTGTTTTTTTTGCGAGTGCGCTTCGTTTTCTTTTGTGCGGAACGCTTTTGAGCCAGACTTTTACGGCGTCCTCCAGCGTTGAAGTCGTCACCATCGGAAAATTCCCTCGAATGGCCTCTATATTAAACAGTACACAAAAATAATGAACAAAAAGTCATTTAAGGGGACTCTTTCTTCAGAAGGGACAAATGTGCGGAGCACAGCATGAAACTGCGCAGTGGAAAATTCCATGAGCTGTAGGGACTAACCGAGTTGCATATATAGGAGTTAACTACCCTACATGTCACATGCGACTATGTAGTTCAGTGGCTAAGCAGCGGGTCTTGTGACCAAGGTTCAATTCCACGCTGAGTTGGAAATTTTGTCCTTTCCTTCGTGACTGATATTATGTCTTGACTAGAGGATATATGGAAAATTCCATATGCTTTAAGCATATCGTCCATTGAGTTCTGAATCGTACTATAATCATTTTCCACGGATTCTGAATCGTACTATAATCAGAATTCCTTAATTCTGAAGCGTCCTATAATCATAATTCCTTAATTCTGAATCGTACTATAATCAAATTCCTTAATTTCGAATCGTACTGTGATTATAGTACGATTCAGAATTAAGGAATTATGATTTTAGTACGATTCAGAATCCGTGAAAAATGATTATAGTACGATTCAGAACTAAATGGACGATATGTTTAATAAACATACCAAAAAGAGCAAGCAGTGGAATGTTCGAGAAAAGCTAACTGCGCAGTTAGCTTTTCTATAGCAGCTATATAGCATGTAACTATATGCTATACCCCTGAGAATGGGTAACTGCGCAGTACGCGTTGCTCCACTCCACACGCATATCCAGCCCATATGTACCTGCGTGTGGATGAGAACGTATATAGGAAGCCCCTATACGCTATACACTTCCACGTTGCATAACATAGGAAAACATACGAAACGGAGTGGAAAATTCCATATGCTAACGCATAGGAAGAGGGACGGACGGACAAAATAAATACAGTAGACAGCTTCGCTTCCTAAAAATGACATAATAGTGAGTTTGGTATTTTACGATTTCCTGAAATCGTAAGCCAAAATCGTAAGAATTTGGGCTCTGACGTCACCGTTTTGCGTGGCTTAGCTCACGATTTGGATCGTGTGAGAAATACACAGAACTGACGACGGGAATCGTGGGGAAAATTTTACTGGAGAATTTCGAGCGGCAAAATTAAAAAACCCAATTTACACTGTATACAGTGTGTTTCATCTAGAACGCCTGACTGGGAACATTGAAAGTTGGAAACATTTCCAATGTTTCCCAAATTCTTTTCAGAAGTGAAGGTATTACAGAAGGTCGAGATTAGAGGCGAGAAATATTCAAATGAGCAAACCGAATGAAAATATGCAAATGAGGAAAAGAAAGGGGAGCAGAAAGAGAGCCCTTTAGAATTTTTTTTCGAGTTTCATGGACGGAAGTGGCGGAACTTGATACCAAAGTTCATGAAAAATCTTTTTTTAGATTTCAACAAGAAAACAAAGCAAAATTCTGAAGGGCTAATTTGAATATTTTCATTCGCTTTGCTCATTTGAATATTTCTCGACCTTCTGTGCCTTCCCTTCTGAAAAGAATTTGGGAAACATTGGAAATGTTTCCAACGTTCAATGTTCCCAGTCAGGCGTTCTAGATAAAACACACTGTACATCTAAACCCTGTGCGATCCTGAATTGCCGAAAATTTTACCAAACTCATTTCGCGAGTTTTCTTTTGCCGTCGTCAATTTCTTGTTAAGCAACTCCCATCGGCTCACGATATGGCTTACGATTTCAGGCTTCAGGAAATCGTAAGATACCAAACTCTCTAATAATATACGAAGTTGTGCAAGGAATAACGGGTAATCTATACGACTTTTCACTTTTTTGCATATTAATATGCAGAAAAACATGGGCTATTATATAGAGACAGTAAGAAATTCGTAAAAAAATTGTAAATATTTTTAATTAATTTACAAACTTTAGTTAAATTCAAACAAAATATATGACGATTTCTATCTTGTGATTTCTCGAATTGCAAAATCATCAAGAAACACCTTGGCGCCAAAGCGGCCAAAAGGAAAACTCAAATATCTTTTAAACTAGATGGTCGTAGATGACCCGTTATTCTATGCACAACTTCATATTTAAACGTTTTGCTCGTTGTGAATTCTGATGGTGATTCGAGACTGAGGGGAATTCAAATTGTGTTCACATTGCTATTCTATTTTGACCTGCTTGTTCCAAAACAAAACATGTCCACGGTTACAAAAAACACTTCAATACAACGATAAAAAAGCATGCCGATTGCGGTATATAAAAAAAACCTATAATTGATCCCCGAATTCGGTTTTGGACAAGAAGATTTTTTTAATTTCAGTTTGCAGCAAACTGTTTGCTTAGAGTAAATAATGAACAATAATTTAATTCACAACTAATGGTTTTTCAGCAGGAGAATGGAAAATGATTTTGTGGTATTCAAGAATCTGACGAACGTCTTCTTCGGTTTTAGTGTGAAGCGGGAAACTGGACATTTGAAATTCAAAATTCAAAACTATACTACACGTGCGGGTACATGCAGCGTCCTCTGTAGCACAAGCCGGAGCAGCACTCGGTCGCCTTGTCACATTTCGACCAATGATTCTTGCAAATCACATGCCTTTTCCATCTCAGCCTCGACGACAGCTCCCTGTTCTTCAGCGGAACGAAACGAAACTAGAGAAAATACATATATATAGGAAATCCATTGCCGTCATATAAATATATGCGAATGAACAAGAATTTCTGGAAACAAATTATACCTAATAATTTCATTCTTTTGATTTTTGAGAGGATTCGACTCACCATAGAATTTGAATGGTTATCACGAGAAACTGGAGGGAGATTTACATCCTCTCGGTCCCGGGAATCCGCACCATTCAACTCTGATGAGCTCACATCCATCGGATCCCTCAGATTGTTAGCATTCTCATTTTGCCCCGTAATTAAAAGACAACAATAAGAACAAAATAGGAGGAGGATCAATTTGAATTGCATTATGACTTTTGAATTTAAAAGATGTATAATGCTATAGGATTTTGGGACGAATTTGGAATTAGTTATTAATTGATTGCTCCTATAAATAAATCTGAATGAAAATGTGTGGAGAGGAAAAGAGAAAGATCGAGTGTAAACTTGACAATGGATCCAGCAATATAGCATAACGAGGATTTACGGCGTAGAAGTCTGTGGAGGATTAAGACTAATCAAAAGTAAACAACAACCACAGGGAAAAAGAATCGTATGACCAAAAAGTCAAAAACATGTCAATCAATATTCTTTTATCAAATTTTTGATTAGCCAGAAGAAAAACAAATTGTTTATTTGCTAAAAGAAAATGTGTTTCTTTGACGTGTGCATAAGGCTCAGACAAAATACACTACCTTCATCATGACCTTAAAAACAGTCCCCTGCACCAATTTCAATTGAAATTGAAAGGCAGTAAGCTTAGAAAACGTAGACTTTAAATGATGCCTTGACCATGAAGCACTCGAACAATGTCAAGTGCCCGCTCTTGATAGAGTTTCTCTCCGCTCATATTCCCATCAGTATACCTTGAGCAATATCCTTCATCAAGTCCTCGCCGGCTGTCCTCTCAGTTTTATTTTCTACCGCATCGGTTTCATCATGATCTGCTGAAGCACAAGTTGATGTTGATGATGAAGTATCTTTGGTATCGGTATCGGCATCGGCATTGGCATCGTTCAAAAAAAGGTTGAATGTCATGATGGCCATAAATAGTCCAAATATTTTAGCTCGATGAAATCTCCGCTCAAGCTCGGCCAGCGTAAAATCCGGGAGTGTGGTTTCATCTCAAAATGCTTGCAAATCCGGAGGAACTCATTCAAATAGGCCCATCGTAGCGGAACAAGAAATTATAAGAAAAAAGGTCCAACTCTTCTTGTTTCAAGAGAAAAACTGTCCGAGATTCAATTATAACAAAAAAGTACAAATTCTTTTATTTAGAGAGAAAAAAGGAGTCCAATTATTTTTCACAAGCACAGAAAAAATAGTTTTGTTTTTTGCACAGTAAGAAAGGTCAAAATTTCCTCGCTCAACAGAAAAGGGTCTGATTTTATTGTTAAATATGGGAAAAGGTCAAATTTGTTTGTTAACCAGAGAAAACGTCCAATGGTTTTGTTAAATAGAAAAAAGGTCCTATTGACTTTAATTTGGCGAAAAATAGGTCCAATTTTCTTTTTTCAACAAAAACAAAAACAAATTTCAAATTAGGTTCAGTTTTATCTTTTGAACAAGGACAAGGTCCAAATTATTTTGTTTAAAAGAGGAAAAACTCCGATTTATTAAACGTCAAGGGGCATAAAAATGGCAAATATGCCCTATTGGGTGGAGGGAAAAGGTCCAATTTTTATTGTTCAACAATTTCCGTGTTGAACATATATGGTAAAAGTCCCCTCTTTTCTTACCTTCATTGTCCCTTTTGACGCCGGGAATCCTCAAAATGGTATCCTTGTTCACGCCTGGCTCGGAAACTTCCCACTCATCACTCATATAAAGGGCGGCAACATCCACGGAAACCTTTCTAAATCCCTCCAAAGCCTCCAAAAGTTCCGATTTGTCTTTCCCCTCCTCCCCCAATTGCTCAAGGGACTTTTGGACATTGGAAAAATTTGCATCTTTCATGACCTCAAGCAGCGTCCTTCCAAAATGATCAAAGACGCTCCCTTGAAGGAATTGGTATTTTGGGGGGAAGGCTCTTCGTCCCCGTCAGGGATTTGTAAGCCCAACTCAAAGCATGAACGCGCGCCTGCGCCTCCATCACCAATTTACAATGAGGCAAATCAAAGCCCACGAGTCGATTTGCCAGCCGAAATCCACCAGTTTTCCTCAAATCCGGCATCATCACACAATTCGCGAGTGGATCCACCAAAACTGCTGCCTCTTCCGGACTCAACAGCAACAGAAACCATCGGATTCTGATCAATTTGAGTCGTCAAATTTGCATTTACATTGGAATAGTCGATGGCGCTCCCGTAAATCAAGTCTGGAAATGGCGGGTGAAGGATTTGATCCTCGTTATAACCGAGGAGATCCTTTTGGAATCGGATCAATTCCGGGATGAGCGTGTCATAAATCCAGAGTTCTTTGAGGAACATATTGGTGGTGGAGACGACGAACTGTTGAGCTGGATTCAGCGGCCATGTTTTTAAGACCGTGAAATCCTGTGGACCCGCTCCGAGAAAACCTTCTCCAAAAATTCCTTGGTCACGAACTCCATTTTGAATTTCCCTTCTGTTTGTTTTTTTTTTTGACTTTGTTTCCTGTGTATTCCGCTGCAAAATCCTGATCCTGAATCCAGACAGTGAGCGCTTAATGAAATTAAAGTCTGCAGAGACTAAATCCTGCGCCCATTTCAACTACATTGTCGTACATACATAATTCTCACGTTTCCCACTGGGGTTCTATAACATTTGCAAATACAACCCCAGGGGTTCTATTACAGCTTCTATGGTACTTAAAGTTAAGGTCATTTCAAAGATGTGGGATTTCCACATGACTTCCGTATATATAAGGGAGTGGAGGGTAAAAATAACCAGGGGGTAAAAATGACCACCGACGTTAAAGTTAAATAATAATTAAACTAGTGAATATAATTTATTGACGTCCACATGTGTTTCGTAGCTTGGACCAGTCTACATCAGATTCGGATGGTAATTTCAAGAACAAAGGTCAAATTGATAGTGTTGGAGTGACTTGACAAATACTTGCAAGAATTGCACTGCAAACACGGTGATTCGCTTGTGTGTTCACCCAAGCACTCTTTCAAAAATCATATTTCTTGGTTCAATAATATTTTTGGCCAACTAAGGCTTTTATTTGCTTGCCGTTGCACCAAATAAGCTTGCAAAAAATCATGGAACACGAGAACCAAATGAAAGACACTTTTTCAAGGGGGTGGTCATTTTTACCCACCGTATCGTTTTGGAGACCCTTTTTAAAAGTTAAATATCTACTAGAATAAATTAAAAATTGAATTCAAAGTAAATGAGGCGTCGAGAGAGAATGAGTCAAAATTTCATTGGACGCATTCACAATCCCAATTCGTTCATTACAATTTGCGTAAATGGGAAAAACTTTTGCTGGTCATTTTTACCCTCCGCTCCCTTAGTCCTTATAGTCATTTGACCAATACAAAGTTGAATGTAAAACAAGAAAAAGTGGAGGAAAAAGAATGCTCCTGATGAGTATCGAACCCGAACCCTTCGCCAAAATGCACAATACTTTATGAGATTCCCTGTCAAATTTCCCAATTTCATTCAGGTATATAATGTATAGCAAAATATCAATATATAGCGTGTAGTTTAAAATAAGAAATATAAATACATATATGCTTTGGAAAACAAAAGATTCGAGGATCATTTAGAAAATGTAAACAAAATGGGCAGTAATTCATAATTTTATTACAAAAACAAATCTCAATCAAATTCCCTATTAATTCGCATCCTTCATCATCATCACCATCCAAAAAAAAACATGCAAATTCAAATTCATCATTAATACAGATATATAAAATAATAAGAAAACTCCTTCGTCCATGAAATGAATAAAAAAAACTTATTAATACATATAAGTATAGAAATCCTTGGAAATCGGAGATAGAATGTATCCATTATTTAGAAAACAAACAAAAATGTATAAGAGTTAATATATATATATATTTTAAAATTTTAATATTTGTTTTTTATTGTCGTTCAAAACGGTAGATTACTGTCCACACATGTGAGGTCGGTGGCGGGGCACTTGCTCAAGAATACTCTGGGTAAATAATACTCGGCAGTACTACCAGGGAAGATTTTGGAAATGTCCAGTTTCCCATTCGTCCAGCATCCACACACCTTGGCATTAGTGTCCTTACCATTTTGAATGCATTTACAGGGCGTCCCGGTGAGGCCCCACCATCTGGTCTCGTCCTTGGGGTTGATGACACGAATATCACAAGTCCCATGACAAATCTTGTCATCCACTTTACAACCAAAATCCAGGACGACCACCCGGACTGTCCAATCCGCTTTTTGATAGGAGCTGGAGGAAGTACTCACCGCAATCTCCTCAATTTGACAGTTGCATGTATCTTTGTTGTAGCCGGTGGCTGGGGCTTTGGGAGGAAGAGAACTCAACTTGAGACAACCGTTCGGAGGAGAACTCAAACTCAATACATTCGATGGACTCGCGTCGTAGTTTGTCCAGTAGCCCGTCCAACAAGTTTTACAACCATCCAGCCGTGTCGTCGTCATCGTCGCGTTCAGCACCGACTCCTTGTCCACAATGTCCAACGTCTCTTCACCCCCCGTCAATCCTGTATATATAGAAAACAAAAGAAAATCCATGAATTATATATTGCATTATGTATATTGAATTGGGAACTGTGAGAATTCAAATCTCCTCCCAATAGTTTCAAGTCGTGGAAATCATGTGGACAAATACGGACAATTAAATCAAAAGTCACATTGAGAGTAATATAAATATGTACAAGTCAAAAATCAAAAGTCGTCGAGTTCTTACCGGAAATGACAAGAAGCTCAAAGGCCAAGAGGAAGATGAGTGTGCATTTCATCCTGTGTGCGTCTGCTGCGCTGTGTGTGAAAGTAATATAATATATTTGAAGACCAAAAGACAAAACACAAGGGACGAGAAAGAGATTCGAGAGTGAGAGAGAGAGAGATGATTTTTTTAGGGTATATAATATATTAGAATCGATCTTGTCAAGGGCTCATCGATAACTGCCATATTATATTTCCCACTGGGCTTTTATACCCTGGACCAGAAAAGAGAAGGGGCATACTTTTTGTAGAAATTATTGAATGTTCATTTTGGATGTTGGACTTTGGTGTGGGGGAGAGACTTCAGACCGTGGTATGTATAGGAAATCCAGATATTAAAGTCCCACAAACAATAGATATACATATACCATTTTATCTATATACATTCAGCTTTGATAAAGTCGAATCGAGTTTTTTAACCAAAGAATTTTTTAGGTATATACCCTACATATAACAAATATGGAATTAAGTTTATAAATATTCTTTATTATGTATTTATTTAAGTTTATCCCCAAATCCAATATACTGAGAGAGAGAGAGAGAGAGAGAGAGCCTTTCTCTTTTGAATACATATAGGATTAACAATAAATCGTCCCGCATGTCATTGGGATTTGGGGTGTACTTGGACAATTTAAAAGCTGTGTGAAAGGATTTGAATTTGGAATTTGTACTCCACAGGTCATTTCTTCCCAGTCTCCATGCACACATCGTGCACACACACACACTCTCTCTCTATACTAATATATAGAGGTATATGTACATAGATTACAAGTCTATCCAAATACATATATATATTCAATATACATAATATGATTATATACAATTAAAGTGAATCACTTTAAGCAAAGAACAGATAAGGTCTTATATTTGAACTTTGCACTTCGAAGGGATAACAAATATATATACAGAATTTAGACTTATTCACACTGTTATATAGTATTGTGATGATTCTGTGTTAAATTTCTGTATATGTATTTATATGTGGGAAGCCAAGCCGCTGCTATATATGTACTTATATGACGAATTACTGGACATGAAGAAAATAAAAAATCCCTAATACATTCTCATTTTCTCACAATATATGTACTATAGTAGTATATTCTTTCAGTCACGCATTATCTTGTTACTTTTTCCCTGTGTGCAATCCTTATATGTACAATTATTGTTAAATGTTAAATGAGATGTGAAAGAAATGTAACACCACACAGAATCAATACAGTTCGAATGAACTTAATTAATAAGCTGCACAGTCAAAATAATGACGTGTGTAATGGCGTAATGGAAAAAAATTAGGAATTATTTCATTACAGTTTACGCAATTTGCTAATTAAACTGTATAGACAATGTCATTCCTTTTCCTTTCATGATACATATTTCAATTTGAGAGTGAATTGAACGTCCTTCCAGCTATATAATTGCATATGTATTATATGGTCCATAGGCGATTCCCTCCTGCCTGAGGGCTTTTTACACTTACTTTACATTACCATATCGTCTCCTAAGTTCTAGAATCCACTATAATCATGGCTCCTCCTACCGTCAAATGCAAACTAACACGTATGCTCCTCCCCCCAAAAATTTATAGCGGATTCTAATAGAACTTAAGTGACGATATGTATCTTACGAGCCAGTCCGACTATATATGTGCGTGGTATGGAATATTTTACACCGTCAACGCGTCATGACGCGTGTGGAAAAATTGGTTGAAGTAAGGAACACGTCGACTATGCTGCCTCCCTATGCTGCCTCCCAAAAAACCTATGCTGCCTCCCAAAAAA
>JAIUND010004070.1:0-13286 GCA_034699125.1 Gisinianus flammeolus | reverse complement strand
CATTGTTTATTATTCATTTAAATTATATTATAAAACCCTTTTAAAGTATATCCTTTAAAATAAAATAAAACAATATACACGATAAGACACCACAGAGATACAGATACGCGCAAGAATATATCGCATATGGGCAAGTACCTATAAATATTCGTTAAATTAATATTGTGATGATGATGATGAAGATATCGTGACTGACTCATCACCATCACTCGACATCGTCAAAACAAACAATACATCAAGCTACAAATTGTTCATAGTTAATTGGATTATCCGTAAAAAAAAAAACCTTGGTGAGTTTAAATAAATGAAATGAATGGATAAATATATTAAGCAATAATAATAATTTCCATTAAGCAGTCAAGCACTTAAACGACAAGAGTACACAAAGTCGTGGCAATTATGTACAGTACAAATGATGAATATACGAGAATTCAGTACATTTTAACTATTCTAGCTACAGTACAGTACATAGCATATACAGATAGTTTTTTACAAGCATTTGCATTTCAAATTTCCCATGCAAGAGCGCAAGAGGAAATTCGTCAAATTCATTTAATGTCTGTGATACCTGAATGAATTGTAAATGTAAATGTGAGAAAGAGCTCATGATAAGTTGTTAAACAACTGTTGTTGTTTTGCCTTGCTCAAAGGAAAATTGAATGTGCAATGTGCAATATTCAATTTGCAATTAGACCTCCATGTTAACTGATGTTGTGTTGTGTTGTGTTACGTTGTGTCTAATGCTGTGTGTGCACAATTTTAATTTAAATGTAAACTCGTCACAAGCTTTAAAAAACTACGTGACATTCACGACATATTAGACAAAATCCTCGTCGGCATCATTCACTTTGTGAAGGGACTTTTTTTTACTCTCATCCTCTTCAAGTAAGAAGGAGAGTGAGAATCCATTCTGCATGTCGTCTCTGTCTGTATTCTGTATATATACAGACATTTAAAAAGGAAATTTTCAAGTGGGAAATTCGCCAGAGTGAAATGATGATCACATTTTTTATTTATACTGTACAAACTGACTCTGACTCTGTGAATGTGAATGTGAGTTATGTGTACGTACGTACAGATATTTATGTGAGTGTGTGAATGTGTGGAGAGAGAAGTGAATAATAAAATAATAAAAATAATTCTAATAATAATATTTACTTGCGTTTTTGGAATGACTTGCAACTTGCTCTTTCATTTTGTACAATTTCTCACGAAGTTGTGAACTGGAGATTGGAGATGATTGCATTTACACACTTGTCGTGTACGTACATCCAGATTTCCGATTGGATCTCTTGTACAAACTCACTCGAGTTTTATTTTGTTTTCTTCCCTATATACTATTTGCCAGCATTTGCCATTATCATTATTATTTAGAGACTTAAACAAATAGTAACAAGTTGTGTGTTTCTGTTTCCAGTTTCCAGTGTTTTCTTTGTAGGTATGTGTATATATATATATATTTATATTATTTCAATTTTCAATGTTATGCTAGAGGAGACAGCTCGTTTTTTTCTATATTGTATATAAAATGCGGATGTCAAGATATATATATATATATTTATCATATCTGTAATGTGTGTGGAGAGTATTTGTAGGTATGGTAACCGGTTACGGGTTTTCCAGTGGGTGGTACAATCCAGTGTGTGTGTGTGTGTGTGAGTGTGCTGATACGCGATATACCTACAGATATATGTGAGAGCATGTTGCAGAAAGGAGGTAATAAAAATCGAAAGAAAGGTTTTCTCACAAACAAAAAATGACAGATATTTACGATTTCATCGCAATACTTTAGATGCAAATGAGTTTCAGGGGGGAGAAAAAGAAGTCATAAATTTTGAAATACACACAAAAAGATGGTACAGTTTATATTCAAACATCCTTTGAATCCTTTTCCACACACACACACAGACAACAGAATTGCCACAGCTCTCCGCCGATCTCCAGTCCACTCTAAATTGTCTGTCTCTCTGTGTTTGTTTGCACGTAAATACAGATACATAAAAACCTACTTTTTGGCTATATAAAACTTTTCCTTACACCTATATATGTACTTATTTATATGTTCGTGTGTTGTGTAAGTACTTTCCGCTTTCAGTTTCCATTTCCCAGTCTCCAGCAGGTATAAACTTGGTGTGTAAAGTTGAAAGGGAAAAAATTGTTACAAACGATATATCTGTATCCATAGAGATATACCCATAATGGTTTTTGCGGTGGATAATGTTGAATGTTTTGGTGTGTGTGTGTGTGTGTAGGAATCCGTACTTGATATATTTCAAGGTACTTTGGATGAACAAACTGCCATTTTATTATTGTTATGTATTGGAACTGGGAACACTCGACAGATACACATCTTTTATATCAATTTATATACTCCAGTTCCAGGTTCTCCCTCAGCTCTAAAGGATTGCTATGTCACTTTTTTATGTGGTGTACACGATGGCGGATGGGCTCTTATCTAAAATCCCCTTCCTTACTTATTTCCTTCTATCTCCTCTGCCTTATATATACTCATCCTCATCCTCATCCTCATACTCTTCTAAACCTTTAAACTTGCAATAAACTCGCTCCATCTGAATTTCTAAATTCCTCTCCTCTGGATGGATCCTTGATCTCCAATTTTCAAACTTGAAATTTCATGGAAAACAAAATGAAATTTAGCCATTTTTCCGCGTCGTCTGTTATTCCAACATTTCCCTCAAATATACACACTGATATGTATAGGTATAGCTACAGTTTCAGTTTACACATGTTGTTTTTCCAGTCTGAAATTTTAAATTTGAATTTTTTTAATGAAAATTTGTATGTGCACAAATTCTCCAATAGACAAAATAAATCTACATTGGTTTGTAACGTAACGTATGTAAAATATATTACATATATTGGTTGTGTTGTATGTATGAAACACATTTATTTTCATTACCTCCTGTAACTCGCACTATTTGTCTCATCAATTTTTCGCCGAGGTAAATTTCCCCATGAATTCCATGTGTATTGTGATTGTGTGTATATAGGGAATATTGACTCATGTCTAAATTAGTCATTTTCATATATTACAATACAGATGTTTTATGGGGAGTTTATGAGTGAATTCACTTGTGACTGTGAGCAGTGAATATCCACAAATTTACCGAATTACTATATATATTTTATATATGGTTGACTTGAGGAATATGGAAGGCGAAATGGTATACTCGGCGTTAAGTTGACTACTCATCTTTCATACTTTACTGGTAATCCTATCACTACTTTTATACCACTGATTTATCCAGACTTGGCACTTGACTATATCTGAAGAAATCCTATTTTTCCAAGTAAACTCATAATCATAATAAAAACAAATAAAACACAACGAGAACAGTTGACATCAGACTCATTTGATCATTTGAAACATTTTCAAAAGAGCTGACTGGCTAGAAATATATACAAAATGTACCTACAAAAAAAAATTCCAGTAGATTTACATGTAAAGATAAAGATTTGAACATGTTCAAACTAGTTGCACGCACTTGTTAACTGCATGTGCAGTTCATATGTCTATGTCTCGCTCTATGTTTATTCATGATGATGATGATGATGAAGGAGATTGAGATTTTTTCTTGAGATTATTATAGCCATATTGCTAATTGCTATTGAGAGTGTGAGGTTAAGGCTGAAGGATAGTTGATAGTTGATTAATTCTCAAGTGAAGGCTGTTCAGTGTATGAGAGTGATGATGTAGTGGAAGTGGACGAGTGGAGTTGATCTAGATATACACAGCTACAGCTATTTATATATTATTATATGTATTGGGAATTAATGTTCTACATTTAGAAATCACATTACTGATGATGCTTTTAACATTTTTCATATAAGTACCAAATTTATATCGTCTAGCATCTAGCAGAGTCTAGCTTTAGTAGCTACAGAGTACAAACAGCTCGTGTGTACATATTCCTCATTCTCTTACTCTATATACATATACCTAGCTGTGTTATTGGTTGTTAGTTTTTTATAGCTGTGAGGAGTCCAGTCAGAGTCCAAGTGGGACGTTAAGTACATTGGAGTGTACACACAAATGGACACAGAATACCGAATACAGAACAGAGTACATATATACATAGGCCAGAAAACAAGACAAGAACTGTACGAGAGATAAGAGAAAACATGATGAATACAGACAGCAGACAAGAGACTCTGTACTCTGTTTCGTTTTTTTACTTCTTCAAAGAAGAAGAGTTGGATAGAGTCCCTTGGGGAAAAAATAGAATAACTTCCACCATCATTCCATTCATCTATCCATCTTCTTCTCCTTCAACCGCTTGGAGGAGGAGTGGGGGGAAAAAAGAAAAAGGAGAAAAAGAAAACCGATGAGACTTCCCACCTTCCATCCTCAGAGAGAATCCTCGGAGAATTTCCTTTCCACCCGCCGGCTTTTCCTTTTATATCTTCCGTCCTTTTTACCCTGAGATACCTGTGTGATATTACGATATTACGAATTACGAATTACGAATTACGATACATCCACAACCCACACACTCCACACCACACATCTCCCGTGTACAGTTTTCTCTCTATATACCTTTTCCTTATTCCGTACTTCCCATTTCGTATTCCCTTTGAAACTATACAGAGGCTGTGGATGTACATATATTTTATACATTTATCATGAAGATATGTGTTGTGTATGTACAAGTAAAACCCAGAGGAATGAAGAACAAGCAAGAGAACCATCAAAAACTGATAAGGTATGGATAACTCGGCATTTACCTTTCAATATGATTCTCTTTATCTCTTCAACTTACTGTATTTATTTCATAATTACGGATCTCAGGCGGAACAACCCAGCGGTTCTGTTCAGTCAGTCTCTCTCTTTCTGAATCCCTGTAGACACCTTCAACTAATCTCACTTGTTATGTCGTCTCTCTCAAGAATTCTTATGTAAGTAGTAACATACACACACACACACACACACACACACACTCGTACTCTCACACCCTCACCACAAAACGTGGAATGTTTTTATGCAATCCACAATGTGCAATCCAGCAAGAATCTCAAACTCTTCTTCATACAATACCATTTGTCAATATAAATGTACACTTTGAACACCCTTTGAGCAAGCAATTTGATACTTTAAGACGGAAATATTAAAATTAAAATGTAAAAGTGATGAATATTATATGTGATGCAATTTACGGTTCTCACAATCAGTTTGCAGTTTACAGAGAGACATCCCGAGAATTTACCATTTACCATTTTCATGCATAAAGTATATATATACATGTAGTATAATATCTTCGGGAAAAGTGTGCACACCTTCAAGTTTTAAGCTTGTAACGAAAGTACCAAATACAAAGTACAAAGTACACACATGATGTAATTTTTAAAATGTGATGATCAAGATGAAACATCATCGCCATCGTGTAGATTTAAGATACTATATGAAATTAATGAAATTATTAATTACATTTTGCTTTTGCTTGCTTCTTCTTAATTACAAACAAGAGGAAGAGGTGAATGTACTTATTGTACATTTGATCCCACCCCATGATATGAATTGAGAATTGAGTACATGCATTTATTTAGGTATGCACATGTTTTGAGTAGTTTTGACTTTTAATCCATTAAAAAGTGTTTTGCTCATTATTCACATCCTGTACAGATATTCTCTGCGTCGAGTTGAACCCCAAAATTAAATATTTACCAAAACTCTATTAAAGACAAAGATGTGTGGATATAAGTATGTATGTGGATTTTAAATTGTCTATAGACACAATGCCTAAAATGTTTCCAAGTAGATTTGGCTTTACACAATTAAAAATGTGACTCAAGGACTCGATGCACGTGTATCCATGTGAATGTGAATGTGTATGTGTATACAGATACGACATAGTTTTGCAGTTAATTGACAGCGAATTTATTTTGTTTATTTACACTTTACACGTTACACCTCAATTCCTCATTCTCCATACTAATGCTCATGTACTGCCAAAAATACTGTTGACTGTTGAGAGATTCAAATAGCTGCTGCACACATGTGTAGTTCTTTTATCTTTTATCTTTCACATGTCCCCTTTTACCTTTTGCCATTATCATTATCGTGAACATGAACATAATCCAGTGGCTTATAAGATTAAGATGTACCCCGAATTATCATATCATTTGTAATACAGATAAATTCATCATTTAGTCATATTCTGACTATAGTTTTTCATATACGGCTACGGCTATCCATATCCATCCATTTGCCTTTCTAATTTCCAATGTGTGTCATATATTTTTCTTGGATTTTTCCTGGATCTTCTGAAAACGACACAAAGCAGACGATTTCTCGTCTAACAACTATATATGTACGATATAACAACAAAACCCGTCTCTTTTTCTCTCCCTCTCTCTCCTTCTCGTGTAGTGTCAAATGGTGACTGATCCACGTAATGTAATAGCGTAATATTGAAATGGTAGAGGTTTTCTTGATGTCGGATGCTATTATGGTTATTGGAGTGAATGCGAGCGTATTTGAATTTGACTAAATTGATTGACAGGCAGACATTTCTGGTTTTGCTTCTTCTTCCTCTTCCTCCTTCCCTTCGTCTTCGTAAGTATTTTCATCTTTATGATACATTAGATATTACATCACACACTCTATCCTCTATTCTCTATTACATTGTCTATATCATCGTTCTCTATTTCACAGCAAGAGCAAGAGCAAAAGCCATTTTTATTATTTTTTTATATTTGACAAAAAAGCTTTTCAATTTCTATTATACATAGAAGCGAGTGGATGTGTGTGTGTGTGTGTGTGGGTAGACCAGGGTAGCTATGGATAAACTGAAACTATAACGATTACTATAAAGATTGTCGGGACTACAGATGATTTGATGTAACCTATAGAGCCGGTATCTTGGATAGTTGGTACTCGGTTGGCGGATCTCAAAACACATTTTTGCATTTACCTTGTACCTTTTGTAGTATCTACAGATATATGTGGTAGCGAGGATGCAGACGAGCGAATTTCAAAGTAATTCCATATCTGCACATGTAAAGAGTAAAGAGAGAGAGAGGGTAAAGGATTACTCTGAATTGTAAAATATACATGGGATGTACATAGTGTTGGGACTATTTGGGTTCTGCTGTCTGTTCCTATACATCCATCTCTATCTATCCATGAACTCCATTGTGAATCCATTATGATTCCTGTAAGGAATCTCTCTATTATTATAGATAAGTCTCCTCTTAGCCTCCACATCCACAATCTACATGACCAAGAAGGTATCAGATGCAAAAAATAAAAAGGAAGCCAGAAAGTGGAGTCAAAACTAGGAGAACTAGAAGAACTAGAAGAACTAGAAGAACTAGAAGACATACACTGTATGTACGAAGAGACGCCCCAGAGCCCCAATAGTAACATTTCCAATTTGAATCGAAAAGATAAGTCAGGAAGCATAAGATGAAAGCCTTGTAACATGTTACACACTAAAAGCATTCAAAAATATTATGCTTTCTACTTTACTATGCCATGTGTGATATCCTTTCCTTATTCTCCATCCCATTCCATGGAAGCTCAACATTGTAGATTGTAGATCTTTGATCTATTCTACTTTTCCTCTCTAGTATCTACTAACTATTCTAGTGTCTGTGTGTGTGTGTGTATGCGTGATGAGATGGAATGGAATATGAAGCAAGGGAAACGGAATATGCGGGAAAGTCCGCAAACGACCACGTCCAGTTTTTGGTCTGTCTGTTTTCTATTTGCCTGGGCTACTCACCGATATCCAAAAACCAGATTCTGCGAATTCGAATAAAATTGAAATTTCCCCTTTAGAATTTCCTTTCTTTTCCTCTACAGTTTCTTCAACTAGCCACAGCTCTATATTTCCCTTGTATGTACCCTGGAATATATATATAAAATTTGTAAATTTATCCGTACATTCAGCATCAACTTTTCCATGTATCGATGGTGTTGAAGCAAGAAGATCGCCACCAAGACGTTAGTACCAATACAAATAGGAATAGAAATAGGGGGAAGCTGGAAAGCTGGGAAACTTTAGAGAAATGACATTATAATAATATTCAACAAAATTCAAATGGGAACGGGAACTCAGAAGAGAGTAAAACCGAATCGTAAAAAAGGACGGAACGGAAACCACAAAACAGCCGACGACACTTGCTCTTGCTCCTCTCTCTCTTCAGTTCTATATATGCTCATAATAAAAAAATATCTGTACTTATATATAGGAACGAAAGAGGGGAGGAAAAAAAATTGTTCTAGCAATATAGGAAAGTGTGGATGTAGACAAACACAAAAGAACTAAATATAGAATTACGCATCATTTATTTTCAACTAAGAGGCAACTAAGAGGCAATGAAACTGAGTGAGTTGGTTGGTGGCGTCAAGATGATTATAGCCATGGCTCTAAGTTCATCTTGATCTCTTGATGACAGGAGAGAGTGAGCTTTGAGAAAGTGTGTGAGCACTATGGGTAATGGGTATTATATACACCACTTTTGACTTGGGACGGGTTCCATGTTGAAAACAAAACTCTAAACATTAATACATTATATTATACCTATATATAGATGAATACAGATAAGTATATACACCCAAAAAAGTAGACATAAATGAACGCACTCTGACTTCTTTGACTTTTTAACTTTCAACTTGGAAGAATTCAAGTGGCCATATTATTACTATTATTATTATTATTATACTTTTGCTTTCAATACGTTTTTTTAGGTTCGGGTGCAAAGGATGTGAATTGTGAATTCGTTATGTTTTAGGAGAATGATGATGATGTGTACAAGTGCGTAATATACATGAGCATCGTATACGGTAGAAATGGCAGAATGAGAGAGTGAGACAGAGAGAGGGAGAGAAGTATATATACTTATATAGTGAGTGATCTCCATTTCTCCATATTTCTCATCATCTATTATATATAAAATCCATTTACCATGCTTCACGCATTCATGAATCCCTTCTTCTCCTTCTTCTTCATCATCATCATCTTATTGCATCCATTAGACTCTTCCCTCGCCAAGCCTTTCCATTATACTCTGACTTCCCTTGTTTTCCCTTTTATTTTTTCTATCATATAATAATAAAATTACACAATCATGAATCTGTCTTGACTGGAATCCGATCGATCTTTTATCCTTCCCCTTCGTCTATAAATTCCTAGTACATTTTGACAACGACAAAACAAAAACATATACATAGTAGCAACAGCTCAAAACCATTCACAACAAAGTCGTTAACTCTAAATCAATTTCTTTGAACAAACCAGTTGAGAACATCATTTTTTTCTTACTAATAATACTACACAAGAAGTATACGTATACAAAGAGCTATATAGCTTTACAATATGAAATCTTCTATGTTGAACGTTCTAGAATAATACGCCAAAAGGAATGAGTGATTCCTGTGTAATGATTGAAAACAATTTTGTCTTGTGTGTAAAAAAATTGTATTGTAAACAAATAAAAAGTGATCCAGCGACAAAACTAACGAGATCATTTTTGCTTTTCCAACTATAGTTCTAAAAAGTAGTCGGTGGTACTCCTTCGCACTGTCAATAAGTTTTTTTGTAAATGGAAAATTAAATTTAAAAAGGAGAAGCGGATGAGAACCGTCAATGTAAAAGCGTTCCATCATAAATCTTAATTTATTTGATACTTTTCAGGCGTTATGTTGTTGTTGTTTTTTTTTATATTATAAAGAAATGGGTATACAAGATTAACATTGTGTATCGAACTATCAAATAATATTCTGTTGTTCAATTTTTATATTTTATGTAAGTACTCACCGTATTCTTTTTTTGTGTGTGAGAGGAGAGACAACATTGTACATCGGTAAATACATGTAGTTGTGTATTTTTCAATGCATGTACATACATGCGTACGTATGTATACATTAATGTAAAGTATCATGTTTGCCTGTCTGTGTTTTTACGTGAATACTGGAGAGAGAGTGTTTGAGTGTGAGGAGAAACTTAGAGTTTCATCCCCGAAAGAAGTTGAAACGACTCCCTCCTTGATTTCCTGGTGAATGGGCTAAGTCAGTTGTAATGTCTTCTATTGTGGGTAGATCCGCAAGATTTCCAAGTGCAGCAAAACTAGGCTTACTTTCTAATATTCTTCCAGCTACTCTCTCTACATCTTCTTCCCGAACTTTGTCTAGAAAAAGAAAGGAGTAACAAAAGGAACTTAATCGGCGGCGGATATTCAGTCAGGCAAGTAATCATAATGAATTGAAAGCTGAATGAAAACTCTATGAATATAACAATGTACATGATTTTATATATATCATGAAGCTTCTGTTCCTCTATTCTCCTCCTACACTTTTACATATGGTCTCGGGAAAGTAATGTAAACCAATACGTTTCAGTTTGACAAAGGATTGTTTCCAAACTGAAAGTTTTGTAGCAGACAGGGGATTCAAAGTTGGCGACTCGTGAAAATGTTTCCGACAGAGAAAACTATTGATTATTCTAATTTACTTTTAATATTACAATTGATTTAAGACCAAAGGAAAGAACAAAGACTATGACACTACTTTTTCGCTATGTTATTTCCTTATAAATAAGCTAACAAATTAATTAAATCACGTCTATGACAAAAAAAAGTCTCTCTCACTTTTTTTCATTGGCGTCGGAAATATATTTAACATTTAACTAGCCGTATTATTTACAAATACATACCTATCAGACTTATGTACTCGGCTGGTGTCCTATAAAAACCATTAGCAAGGATTTGACGACCAACATCTTCAAAAATCACCGGACGAGACTCCAAGTTCATCAATAACATTGACTTTAACTGTACTTTTGCTCTCTATAAAAAAACAAATTGGACAGTAAATTAAAATTTTGATTATTCATATATTAAATAAATTTAAAAAAAAGTAAAAAAACAATGCGGAAAATGCATTGTAAATGCTCTAAATTTTACCTGAAATTCCTCTTTCCTCACTGGTCCTTTCATTCCATGAATTTCTCGTATCAACACAGTCAAAAGATTTTTTAAAAGATGTGGAGGACTACTAGCATAAATGCTAAAGAGACCAGAGTCACCATATGAATTATGATAAGCCGTAGCATTGTAGATCCAATGATATCTGAATAGTATAGTACAAACAAGCAGAAAGTGTTATTATTATCATTTCACTGTTATGTTGTCCGCCCCAATATCAAGTTTAGTTCCAAGATTATTTTTTCACACTTACTGATTTAAAACATTTGTGTATAGCCTTGAATACATTCCTTTTCCCGGTCCACCGGCACTAAATGATCCACCACCTCCCATGAGTAAATTGAGAACACATGATGCAATGAAATCAGGATCTTGATGAGGAATAGATTGAAATCCTAATGCTATGTGAGCGAGATCAGGAACTGGTAAAGGTCCTGCGTTGAATGTACCAAAATCTCTTTCTTCCTACAGGAAAAAAAACATGTCAACTTTATGAGAGCTGAAATGATTTTTAATAAATGAGTTTAAGTTTCAACATTGCATTGATTATATTGTACCTTTAGTAAACCACCAACATACTGAGCAGGTGAATTGTCCGCTTCAAGTGGAGAATTTACAGCTAATGGATTTGTTTTCCAAGTTGCTTGACTATCTGAAAAATGTTCTCTTGTGATGTCCACTAACTCTTGATGATCTATTCCCACTCCAGATACAACGATTCTTTTAGGAACATAATGTAGTTTCATAAAATGCAGAACATGATCCCTTGTAATTTTATCCATATTTTCTGGTGGACAATATCGTGGAAATCCTAGAGTATTATCTTTCCAAGCTGCTGCATGAATCATTTCTAGTAAAACACCTTCTTGTTCTGGTCTCATTTTTAAATCTTCGACTTCAAATGCAGCAGCTGTTTTGGCTGCATTAAATTCGTCGTCCGTTATTAGCGGTTGAAATACTACATTTGATAACATTTTCATTATATTTTCTACACCGCTAACTTCCGTTGAAATGGCATACAAAGTAGCATCCCTGCAATTCAAACCATATTTGAATGATTAGTACAAATTTATCAGAAACACGGATGATAGAAATAGGCAATTGTAGTAATATTATTACATACCTTGAAGTTTGACAGTCACATATTGCACTATTACGTTCCAGCTCAGCAAAAATTGACTCACGAGTAGGGAACTTTTGTGAAGACTGTGTAATCAACACAACACAACAATACATTTATAAAATTCCAAATTC
The DNA here is from genome assembly GCA_034699125.1 of Gisinianus flammeolus. Taxonomy (NCBI): domain Eukaryota; kingdom Metazoa; phylum Arthropoda; class Collembola; order Symphypleona; family Katiannidae; genus Gisinianus; species Gisinianus flammeolus. The sequence continues at coordinate 1,085 of JAIUND010004070.1, read as the reverse complement.
ACTGGCATTACTATTTTACTATATGTATTACATGAACAGAATATAGTGTAAGTAAACCCAAATCTTACCATAAATCCTAATTTCTCAACAATATGAGATATCCCAGTGGGGAAATTCGTTTCATAACGAGATCCTGCTCCAATAGCTACTCCAACTGTACAAAATTTTCCATATCTAGGCTGAGTTGCGACACGAATACCATTCTCTAAAGTTGTCATTTGTGTCTCAAATGAATTTTTTTCAACAAGTTGATAGTCTGCAGACAAAATTCCAGGATAAGCAACGTCCAAAGGAATTTGTCTTCCCGGTGTTCGTTCTTCTAATGGTAAAATTACAGGTTTAGAAGACTCAATGGGTTTGGGATGTGTTGCTGTGGATGCTGAGGATTTGGGTACTTTTGACCCCGGTCCTGGTGTTCGTCCATCTCCACTACTTCCACTACTACTAAACCCACTACTAACTTCCCTAATCCCTTTGATTCTTAAATATTTTAGTGATTTTGAAAAGGATAGTTGTGCAGGTTTCCTTAATTGATACATTTTTTAAGTTGATGAGAGAGTTTGTCAATATTCACAACACTTATGCTATTCAACGTAATCTATTCATTAACTTTGGCTTGTGCAAGTAAAGTTGTAGTAACTAGATAAAAATTAAATGATTAATCAATTTAATTATGAATTAAAGAACAATTGAAACTATTCCACAGTAAAAGATGATGAAAAACTTGCTTTTTTGCTTTGGAAAATTTCACAGCCCTGTTGAATCTTCCCAGGCGATATTTTTTCAATTGTCAATTTCCAGCCCCGCGAAGATTTTGGAGGGTTCTCGAATCGTTGACGGTTAATTAAAAATTTCATCTCTGCTGCAGAGATCGGTCTTTACACTCGAAAATCGATTCCGTTTTTTTTCGATTGTCAATCGCACACTCGATTACACTCGATTACACTCGATTTTGCGATTGCGATTGAGTGTCAATCGAAAGTTTCGTAATCGATTGGATTCAATGACATGACATGACCGGTGAAATTGCGGGTGGTCTCGTACACGGTCGTTCTTCTCTGCTCTCATATTTCATTTCGCATATA
>JAIUND010004069.1:0-13292 GCA_034699125.1 Gisinianus flammeolus | reverse complement strand
TGTGTGTGTGTGTACATTATACTTACAGAAACCAAGATTTTCTCAGATTAGAGTTTAGAACTGACTAGAATTGTATATGTGTGTGTGTGTGTGTGGTTGAGAGTCTGAGACATGGACAGGAGGTAAAAGGGGAAAAGAATATTCGAATATTGTTAATGTGAATTGTGAATTGATGACTCCAACTATGACTATATATGTATCAACTTTTATGCTGTAGATGTAGACAAGGCTCAAACAACTCTTTGACTGACTCTCTGCGCCCACACAAACAAGAATTCGAGCAAAAATCCCAGCAAGTCCATCCATAGTGAAGAAAAAAAATTGAAGACTTGCTTTGCTTACACATGTTTCTTGTAGTCGCATGGCTTTCGGCGTTTTCAAACACAGCACGTGTATCTTGTGCTTTACTTGTACCAAGTGTGTGTATGCGAGCTCTCTCACAGTTAAAACTACTCACAAATCTCAATACATTCAATTCAATACAAATCTCATGAAAATGCACGTATAAATTTTTGTTTTATTATTATTGTAACTTGATCATTCATTTCTACCGATATCAGACGAGACTTGATTCGAACGATATTGGATTTCGGGGAGTCATTTCATGAATATCGATTTGTGGTCAGCTGGAGATGGTTGAAATATTTATTTTACAATCCAAAAGAAAACTATAGTGTGCCAAAGTCACCATAAATGTGTTACTCCTCAGAAACACTTGAATTGAAATTACAAGGCCCTAAAAGGAAACTAAGAATTGTTTATATTATTTTTTGGCATTGAAACTATTCGCTCATTTCTAAAATATGCTTCTATTTTCCTTTTTGTATATATGACGAATGGAAAGTGTAGGCAGGAATTTGCATACGAGTTTGCTAAAATTGTCATTCTTATTCGGATGATGGTGTAAACGTTAGGAAACCTCATAAAATCATAATAGAATTTCAAATATGCATTTGTATATTATTACTCTGCGTTTACATATGGGAATATGAACGGTAGCACTGTTCAATGACTTTATATTTTATTCTTATTTTTATGACCCACATAACACTTTTACTCTGTTTTTGTTCCAGTATGTGTGGACTGTGTGGACTTGTGGACCTTCAATTTATGTACGTATACTAATTAGAAATCATGGGCAGAAGCCAGGAGCAGTACAAAACGCATGCAAGCTGGGGCAGAGAGTAATATTCATCAGCTGTTTTTGAATTCAGTGATAACTGATTATTTCATTCGTAAGTGCTAAATGGGATAGTAAAAAAGAGACGGTTACTTTGTGAGTCGGGATAAAATAAAAATAAAACTTGGACAGAATCCGCAGCGGAAGTTATTAAAAATATTTTTCTGCTCAGTACACAGTACACGGAAAGATTGTTTAATTTTTCAAATTTAGAATTTCTGTTATGCTTATGGACAGCATATTGCATGTACGTTTTGTTATAACTGTTCGTATCTCGTCAAACTTGAGCTTGAATATTCAAGAATAACATGAGAGTCGCTAGAGATGAACCATTTAAACCAGGATTTCTCAAAAAAAACCTCTGGCTGTAAATTATTAAAACTGAAGTGAAATGAAGAAAATTAATATAATGATTTTGATATAAAGAAAACTTTTCTATTCTGTCAAAAAAATTAGGCAATTGACAGAGCTCAAAATTCCCATATTTGATGATTCAAAATTTGCGGATATGTGGCAAACCAAATGTTGACATAATAAAACAAGAAATGATATACATAATGAAAATGGGCAAGTCATTTTACATATCATGATGGCTGAGTAAGATCTTTACTGCTCAAGAAAAATGGATCAGTTTTTTTTGTACGACTCCCACATCCTTCAATAACAAATGGTATATTTAATGATTGTCTCACTATATACTCTTGTATGCTTGACTACTTGCAGGGCTAGAAAACATAGCCCACAGCAAAGACTCTGGAATTTGGCTTCAGAAAGTTATCGATTCATTTATGGTAAATAGTAGGACCATAAATAGACAAAATCTTTAAACTGGTCGCAGTAAAAAACATTTACAGCTTGTACTACTTATATACGATATATATTGTGATGTACTGTACTATAGTAAGAGTTAGCATATAAAATCTGTCTATTGCATTGTTAAAACCTTAAACTAATCTTAAATCAGTGTTTTAATTCATTGTGAACAGAAACACTCACACACCTTATGCAACAAAGAATAATGTCATCACTTACAATATAATATATCTGTACAAATGCTTAGGCATATAGGTACATGTATGGTAGTTATTTGGAAAAGCCCAAGTTTTTATTCAGAAAAATACTAAGAGGGACTCATGACGTGTTTTTCTTGAGATGACAAGACATTGAACAGAGGGAAGGTGACAGAAAGTATCATTTTATTTGCAGCATGTGTGTGTGTTTTTGTTTGTGTGTAGGATGAATGTCACATTGTACTAACGAGATTCTGGAAAATAAAGAAACACAAAAAGAAACTTGTCTAATGTCATTGTAAATTGTAAAGAAAACTGATACAGTTCCAAGTTTAGAAGAACAATGAGCTCAATAAAAATTCAACAAGCACTTGTATTAAATTCCTTTAGAAATGGGGATAGCATGCACACAATTTTACGACATATTTATAAGATTAAATATTAACTTACTTTATCTATACGTTTTCCACTATTTATTGTATGGTGAACATTCGGACTGGATGACACACCTTGATTTTGAGTATTTGAGTGTGGTCCAGGTGTTAGCGATGATTTTTAACACCTTCTCATCATTCCCTCTCAACTGTAGCTCAAATTGCATACAAGGAAGGAATTTTATTTTATTGGATTTTTTTTTTTGGTAAGAACTCGTTGGTTTCTGAGTGTTGATCTCTCAATATACGTAATAACAATTTGATGAAGATTTTCATTCATGTGTTTTATCCACTGATGACTCAGTCAAGAGAACACGTTTTAAAACTGCACAAATCACAACTTTGTTTATCAAATTGAATATTATGACTGATAGCGAATCAGCTGTAAAAATGCTTAAAAATGCACTTATTTATATTGATTGTACGTCAACTTTATTTATTAGTGTCGTCATTTTAGGCCAGATTAAGTTGATTTATTTGAAAAACTTGAAAAACACTGTTGGCGAATCTTCCAGATATTTTGAGTTACTCATGTTCAGTTACTTTTAGGGTTTAAGTATCAATTACCGCCTTCACCGCCAACACGTTTGTCATATCCATAAATGTTTCACATGGCAAAGGTTGGAAGGCACAGAATAAAAAGATGACTGACCATTTCACTATGCTTTCATATCCTACATGCAAATCCTGTACAAATTCTTATGGCTTTTGGAAAATCCATTTATTGACTCGAAATTCTGAGGATATACACAAATCAAGTCCAGCACGTTTCTTTGTCGACTATCGGCTGTCAATAATTCAGCAAAAATAATGCAGTTTTTATTTCTGACAATGGTTCACTCATTTAAGTTTGGATGTTATATTGTAGAAAGCTCTCAAGTAACACGATTGTCGTCAAATAACTAAATGCATACTGTCGCATAAAAGAACCTTATGGTAGTTGTATATGGTGTGCCGCCAGTACTTTTTCTTGTGTACTTATATTATTTGTAAACATTAATAACTATTACTATTTTGATCACAATCTTTTATATCCTTGTATGTATGTATGGGCAATTTATTATCCTTGTTGTTTCCTTGTATGTTTATGTTATTTAAATATTTATGTAACTTGAATACACACGAGACTACGGTTCTTGGAACAATTACTCATTGTTCCCTACGTGTCACATACTAATATATTTTTTACTGCTCTGCATGAGCTAATGCAACAATACGTATGCATGCGGTTCCTCAAAATCATAATGCAGTCAAAATTCCAAAACTCGAGATTGCCCTGTCACCCATTTACTAATGCTGCACAAGTTCTAATCTCAAATATTTTTCAACATTTCAGTCTTTTTTTTAAAATGTGAAAACAATTATTAAAATTATTAATCTACAGGAACAACAAATTTTTAGGATAAGTGTTCAATATCAAAGAGGAAACTCAACCCAACACAGGAACTGCTAAGTTCTGGAAATTTCACAGTAACAGGTAAAATATATAAAAGTGCACTCTGAAATATCTCTGTGTATAAATACGGAATAGAAATGAGACCACTATAGGTTGCTATTTCTTTAGGACAACAACGAAAAAAAACTTTATTCCCTAAATTCAATCAATTGTCCTGATACGGGTTTCGGACTACGGAATTTAAATTACACTGAAACAAAAATACCCGTTTGCGATTGGATACTGCCAAACTGGCAAGTAGTCACATATACATCAATACTGAATTCGCATAATACTTCTGCAGTCGTAGACACATGTCACAATCGTAAAAGAATATATGTACATATCTCTGCATATATCTCTCCACCGTTCACTCGCAGAACACCATTATTCGTCTAGTGCATCAAGGAAAGCTAGTTTTTTTACAAGTAAAGTCTAGTAGGAGATATCTATTTATCTGTGCAGTACTGTGCACGTAGTAGAAATAAAATCACTACATACAAGTGTATTACATTGTATCATTCCCTGGTACCAAGAAAATGTGAAAACATCTAGAAGAAATTACAAACAAAAAAAAAACTTATACAATTGCAATATCATTGGCAAATATCTCTACGTGTACATAGTACGATAAGAGAGGGGAAGAAGCTCATAATAAAATATACATAAAGTTACTTGTTAGCAAGCAGTTCCAGCATGCTGTTTTTAGAATCTAATATACTTTTGCATACTGGAACATAATAAATACGGATACATAGAGTCACAATAGAGTGAAAGCACACACACACACACACACTGAAGCACGTACAAGTTGCATGCCATCACAATTCATTTTTTAGCGTCCAACTTTCTCCTTCTCCCAGCAGACTTTCTTTCTCGCATTCTAGTGGGTCATTTCCCTTTCCCTAGAACTTTGTGTTGCTACCAATGTTTCTATGACAATGGATATTATTTGCCAAAATTAGTCTACTTGCATGCTCAGTGATTGCAAGTCCATATATAGAAATGGTGAGGAATGGTATGCTATCGCATAATATATTGATATTGCAAAGTTGCAGCGTTTCTACGTGCTCAATAGTGTAGTTCAACTAGTACTAAGAAAGTTATGACAAGTTGTTTTAGCCGTGTCCTACATCTGTAATGTTAGGCGGACAGTGAACAAAGATGTATGCTATATGCACTGGATAAACACCTTCAGAATCCATCAGAATTATTTTATGCCAATGTCAAAATGAGAATGCTAAACCAAAAACAAACACTCTGCAGTTGTGTTTTCATACGCGGAAAGAGGAGTAAGAGGAGCATTAACAATCATATGATACAATTTATGAAATAATTAATGAAATTTGCAACTCTGTAGGTAAGCTATTTATTTCATTTCTTCAATTTACACAATGCTTTTCCTCTGGGAATAAGATACTTTGATGATTAGTTGCAGTGGAGGAAGGAATTTGAATTTACTACGAATATCCATTAATATTAGCAACTGAATTTATACGTGTGATTTAGGAAGTGAAGTAGGGAAATGGAAAATGCACAAATGCACTTTGATTCGTGTATGTTATTATGACCCCCCACCTTCGAAGCTATTGAATAGGGAAACACCAAAACTTTCTTTTCTTTATACTTTTACAAAAATAGGTGTAGGAAGTGGGTAGGTTCTTTTCAAATGTCAAAGACTCCTGATACCGATTGTACGACCAGAAACATGAGAATTGCTTACGTCAAATCTGGATTGAAAACATTATCAAACTAAAGAATGGAAAAATATTCTTTTGGTGTGTTAGAAAATCCGATAGACTGAACATGATCCATGTCATATTGGATGGAAATGCAATTGTTGTTTTTTGTTTGAGCATACAAGCAAACGATATATTAACAGATGTATGTGATTGGCATGAATTTCTACCTAATTTGACAGCAGTCAAATGGAAGTTATCGTAAAGAATTACAAACGAAATAATTATGTGCGCCAAGTCTACGACTATAGAAATGATTAAATAAAATGATCACAGGCGAAAATTGCTTTTGAATATTGAACGGTATACATATCGCAAGAAAAATCACATTGTATTGGTTGACTGGTCGGATTTACATAATAGATTTTCAGAAGTTCAAATAAACAAAAGAAAAGATGACAAAATATGATTTAAAGTTTTGAGTGATTTACCTTCTTACTCACTACATTATTAATTAATTAGGTATAGGTAGGTAAGCATTGTAAATATGAAATATTTGTGTATTTGTAGTGTCGGAATTAAATTTTATTAAAATATTTCATTTATAATTAAGCAGCAATACCAGCTTTCAGCAATTTCAGAATTTATGGTATTGGAATTGAACAAAACTTCCTAAAATACTTACTTATGATGGAAAAAGACCAAAAGTGACAATTATTTCGACTTTGAATCTGTAGGCCCTGCACAGGGGCACTTTGAATTTTTTTTAAGGGCCTTCACGGGAGCCCAGTATTTCAGAAACGTATTATCCGATTTCGATAAAAATTGAACAGACAGCTTCCTAAAAAGTATATCTATATACCTTTTTTTAATTTTGACGATATCTTCATTATCACATAACATCTTCATTATGACAATTTGACTCGAAACGAAAAATGTGAATTTTTTCAGAAAAAATGTCATTTTTGACCCCCCTCCAGAGGTCAGTTTTTGAGATATCGTCAAAATTCAAAAAAGGTATATAAATATACTTTTTAGGAAACTGCCTGTCCAATTTTTATCGAAATCGGATAATATGTTTCTGAAATACTGGGGCTCCTGTGAAGGCCCTTTAAACAAATTCAAAGTGCCCCTGTGCAGGGCCTACAGATTCAAAGTTGAAATAATTGTCACTTTTGGTCTTTTTCCATCATAATTAAGTATTTTAGGAAGCTTGGTTCAATTCCAATACCATAAATTCTGAAATTGCTGAAAGCTCCTATTGCTGCTTAATTAGTATCACTTTATCTTATCTTCAAAACCTTTGCTGTAATATTTTAATTGCCATGAAATACGAAGTTATCAAAGAAAACCTAATACAAATCTCATACACTCGTGCTTTTGTAGCACTATTATAACTCTCAAAAATCGTAGGTACGGCAAAGTTTCTGTTTGCAAAGATTTTCGAGGTTGCAAGAAAATTTTAAGTTTTCTTGCGAAGTAGCGACTCGAAACAAAATACAAAATTAATGTTTCAACTTTCTCGAAAATTAAATAAATAATTCATTTGGCCTTGAAACTTAGAAAAAATAAATTATTTTACGTTACAAAACACAGGACAAAGCAAATAATTAATATAAAGAGAATAGTACATAGGTAGCACATTTATAATTTCGAAGATGTTCAGGATTAGCTGAGCTAGGGCTCTTCAACATTTCGTTCTAGAAAAATGTGGAATCATTCATTTCAAATACCGTCTTTGCTCAAGAAAATCCTAATTCTAAATATTGCATAAAATGACTGAATTTGCATGGGGAAATTATTTTATAGCTGAGTGCATTAAATATGTCAATAGGCCTATTTTTTTCCATTTTCCCAAAAATCCAATAAAGAAATGTTAATACTTTGATGAAGTATAGCAAAATAATATTAATCATCATAATATTAAAGTAAAATGTTAATAGTACGATACGAAGGAATACGTAAATTATTGTAGGGCAGACGATAATGTAACTCTTAAACGTGAAGGAATGGCATAATTGATCACCGACTTGTATATTTAAAAAAGTTTATACTAAATATTATATTCTATTCTCCTATTCTATTTTTGGACTGCGAAGGGAGAATAATACGAATGGGAACCGGGGTATATTATGGGAATGAGTATGTATGTGTAAAATCTAAGCGAATGGGTCTAGTTCCTCCGAATAATCCGCATTCGGGTTTTGAAGGTTGCCTGAAGACTTGCTAAAATGTCTTCTGCTCAGCGGTCGTCGCCGATGCTTCATTTTTGGACGATCCTTTAATATAGGATAATTAAACAAACGTCAGTACAAATAAATAAAACAAATTTAAGATGCCAATGGGGATCTAATTATGCGGTATTCTTGGGACAATAAAAAGGGGAGGAAAAGTATGTAGAAAATAACAAGAATATAAATACTGTGACGTACCTTAGTCATACACGGCAAAAGGTTGTCGGTGAATAGTTCATCATCAAAGGATACGGATTCAGACACGGTTGTAATTGAAGAAGGGTTTCCTTTACTACTCGACGCTAACTTGCTACTATTCTTGGCACTGAAAATATTTTCCAAGCTTTTTGCGACGGCACCAAACAACTTTTCCCTAGCGACGTGAGGATTGTGATTACTTGCTTCTGTACTCTTAGCCGGACCATCGACAATATCCTTAGAAATAATGTCGCTTGTACTCTTTTTTGGTTCCCCTTTCACTTTAACTGTTTCATTTTCAGCTGTCTTTACATTCCCAGTAGTCGTTGATTGAACTGTCTTGTCTTGAACGACTTTTTTCTTCCTTGAATGACTAAACAAGTCATCGTTTTCACTATCAACCTCACTATCATGAAACAAAGAGGTGGCCACCGATTTTTTAATCGAAGCAGTACTAGCGGGTTCTCGATTTTTATCTTCCACAATAACTGATGATTTTTTAGCAGACACTCCTAGTCCTACTTTAGAAGAAGAGGAAAATAAATCATCGTCAGAATCTGAGCTATCAAAAATGGATTTATTTTTAGGCTGGGACGATTTAGCTGCTTTATGTTTAGTTTGTGCTTGTATAGGTTTTTCTGTGTGATTTTCCTTCTGACTTGGAATTTCTTGAGATACAACAGGACGAGCTAAGGATGGTTTGATGTCCCAGCTACTATTATGACTTTTTTCATTGACGCTCACAGCAGAAGAGGAACTCGGTTGAACCGGGACTTCAACCCTTGAACCACTAGTATTTCTGTTTTTATCCTTGTTTTCTTGACTTCTTACAGTATCATTAAATATAGTAATTTTTTTCTGCGAATCTTGCGTTCTAGGTTTATTCTTAGTTTTAGATAATGATTTGAAAATGTCCTCATCAGATGACGAATCTTCCAAATCTAAGACTGGTGGTGGCGTGGATTTGACATGACTTGCTCTAGGGACAGTTGGTTCAAAAGAAATAGTTTTCACTTGGTTTTGCTGTGGCTGTTGTTGTGCAGACATTTTTACTTGATTTTGTTGTGGCTGCTGTTGTGTAGAGGGTTTTACTTGAGTTTGTTGTTGTGGTGGTTGTATAATAGTCTTTGAATTTGTTTTTTGAACTGAGCTAGAATTAGTACGAAACAAATCGTCATCATCGGAATCTGAACTATCAAAAATTGACTTGACTTTTTTCCCAGTAATTTTAGGCGGCGTCGTCGTAATAATTGGTTTAGGCATTTCAGCAGGCACTTTTGTTTTCTGTACTATTGGTGATGGGGGTGAAATATTTGATTTGCTCTGGAAGATGGAATCTAACTTATCTTTTGTTTCCGGAATTTTAACTACGTCCCCTCCCTCTAAATGTGAACTTTTCACCTGTGTATCCGTTGACGATGATGAGGAGGATGTTGCATTGAGTATCGAACTTGCATTAGCATTTGAAAATGATGATGATGATGACACAGAAGAAATATCATTAGGTTTGGTAAAACTTTCCTGTATTTCTTTATTGCTTTTTATACCTTTGTATGTACTCTTTTGACTTGGAGTAGTAGGGAGTGGTGGACTATCTCCAATATTTGAAACATTTGCATTGGTAAAACTTGGAAATTCTGTTTCAGTAAGAGGTTTGTGCGGTGATTCTTTAAAACTATCTTCTTCATCTACTTCATTTCTCTCAATCTCTTTATTTGTTTGATTTATGGATTGAATTGTTTGATCTACTGTTTCTGTAATGACTGCAGTTTTTGAAGATTGCGGTGGCGAAATTAAATTATAGCTATTATTTTGTGAGCTTCCTTGAGTATCCCGAAAAAGTTCATGAACAGGTAAAGGAGGAGGTAATGCATGGTTTCGACCCAGAAGATCATCTTGTCCTATTTTGTATCTATTAGAATCTAATGCTTTAAAAATATCATCACCCGAATCACCAGAATCAGATAAATCTAATACTGGTGGAGGCCGTAAGTCAACTTTATTAAAGAGACCATTATTTTTTGAAGATGCATTCAAGGATGATGATGTTTGGGGGGTTGCTTTGTACACTTTTCCAGGAGTGGTAAAAAATAAATCATCATCTTCGGAATCTGAACTATCGAAAATTGATTTCTTAACTGTGGATGCAGTTGATTTAGCTGGCTGTTGGGATAATTTAGGTGGTGTTTCTGGTAGAACATGTTTTGGAGGTGAAACAACATACTTGTCTGAAGTTTTTCTAGTTGCTGATGCTGATGATGATTCTGATGACAAGCTTGTTGATACTGACGGTGTATAATTGGGCGGTGAATAATCAGAAGCTGCATTTGGTATTTGTTGTTGTTGTCGTTCTTCTACATTGTTGACAAATAAATTATGGTTTGATGATTTCGGTAATGATGTTGAACTAGTAATTGATGGTGGAGTCTTTTGAGGTTGAATTCCTTCACGTTCCTTGAATAATTTGGGGCTAATTGGGTTAGTGTTTCGATTTTTCGGAGGTGACAGAACAGGCTTTATCTCAGACTGGAGTCCTTTAGATTTTTCAGGTTGTTGTTGGTGTTGAATAGCTTCTGGTTGTGACTCTTGAGTGCGCATATTCATTTTTTGCGATCTTGATTGAAGCTCATCAATTAAACTTTGATGAGCAGATTTAGGTTTGAAATTGGATTGAAATATATCTTGCTCAGATTCGGAATCTGATATGTCTACGATTGGAGGAGGCCGAAATTCTGCTTTTGGTTCTGGATGAATTTGTTGCTGTTGTTGAGGAGGAGGAATTGGATCATCCTCAAACATTCTAGATCTGTCGTTATCAAACAATGATGAGGTACTTGAGGCTGGTGACGGAGTTGAAGGTGGTTTTGTTGGCACAGGGAAAAATTGGGGCTGGGAAATCCTAGTATCTATTAAATATGGAGGTTTTGGATTTGTATAAGGATTGAAACTACCTTGATCTTGTATCCCTTGACTTGACTTGGATTTAGATCGTTGGTATGTTTCTCCTATATCTGGTAATACTTTATCATTAGGGTACTTTGTATCAGCGTACAGGCTGTCACCTAGAACAAAAAGAATATTAACATGATTTTATTTTTATTATTCTATAGTAGGTTCTATTCTACAATATTATTTTGTAGCCTCAAAAAATAAAGAGATTCCACATACTTGAATTTGTACCTGGTGTATAATCCTCCTGCTCTGAATGCTTCAAGAACTCCGGTTGTTGTGGATGATATTCAATTGTATCTTGAGGTATAGTATTATTAGTTCCATCATATTTATATAAACTAGAATTCGCGGACGATGGGCAAGAACTACTCGCAATTTCTTGACCTGTGTCATATCTATTTTCATTCTTTAGACCACAGTATTTACTTGAGAAAAATTTAGATGAGCCTATAACGTGAGCAAGATTTACACTACCAGATGAAAATCTAGATGAAGCACACGATTCCTCTAGTGTAGCAGACCTAAAATTTAAAAAAAAGTACATTGAAAAGAACGCCAAAAACCAATCTGTAACAGAATTACTGTTGACTGTTGTATGTAGTATTTATAGCTCACTTGATCCCTTCATGTTCTTGTTGTACTCGAACTCCAATTTGTATAGCCTGTTTCATTTTTGCAATCAATGCAGCCTCTTTTTCAGATTTTGTTGTTGGAATAGACTCTGGTACAATGTTATTATTTCCTGGAGGCAAATTACATTCTTCAAATTCCTGAACACAGTTCTCAACAAACTGCGAGTTTCCCAGCATAAGAAACTCATTCGTGACATTAGACACCTTGAAATCCAGGATACTTATGTCAGTTGATAAAGAATAACAGTCAGCCGTTATCTCATGGGATGATTTCACCAAATTCTACACCACAAAACAATGAATAATACAAATAACTTCAAAATAATATTATCATAATAGTTAGTAGCGTAATGTACATTGACAATTGAAAACATTCGAAATCAAACCTCGGAAAAATCACGCAGTCTATTCAATAGGGCATTATCACATTTCAAACTCCAGTCAGCCCCCTTTAACAATAATTCTTCCCGTGTTATTTCAGCATTATTATTATCTTGAGAAGAAGAGCCCTGATGATCCTTTAATTTTAAAAAAAAAGACAAAAATATAAAATGCATATTTGAAGAATTAAAAAACAATAATTCTTACTCAGTCAATATATACTTCGAACTGACCATGGTGTGGACTTTAAATTAAAATATACTCTTGAAAATATATCAAAACAACTCCAACGAGTAAGTATCCAGCTTTGAGCTCCAGCATCAAATTAGACATCAACATTCCCTGTATTTTTAAAAAAAAGTTAAGTAATACAGAATATTTAGTACACTATACGCCACACGCCTCCTCAACTACTCACATATATGAATCAAATATGTAATATTTACTTTCAAGGTTTCAACTTTAAAGGATACGGGTCATTATACTAATGTGAACGATTTTGTATATAAAATTAGTCGATCAAATAGCTAAAACTTTTAGTCTAAAAGTATTCAAATATATATCAAATATACAACATTGACATTTAACTCGCTCTTTTTCGGCTTGTTGAACTCGTGATTCTTACATATGCACGTACAAAAATGTATAATTAAAGTAAATATTGCTATCATATTAGACATAAGTACTTACATAATGTTTGGATATGCATGCAGATTGAATTTGATTAATAATATTATTATTATTATTACCTTGTAGTTTTTACTGGGATCAAAAAGATTGATGCACAAATGATACACGAACCTTTCAACTACACATATAAAATACTACTAATGACAATTAATTAAACGACATACATGAACTTTTAGTAGCTACTCGATTTGACTGGGTGAATCATCGTCCACCAGACCAGCTATAAAATGTTATTTAATTTAACTATAAATGCAAACAGAAGCAGAGGAAAATTTCTTTTAACCTCGTTTGAGTTGATCGCGCTTCTGCATTTCGGTGAAGGATTTCTTCTCGCGACAAAATCTTGTGTACATACGGGAAAAGTTCATGTTACATTATATTATTTATATAGAAAAAATTATTGTACACAAAAAAAGCCAAAAGCAAGACTTTCTTTAGTCAAATTGATTCATCAGGTTCATTCTTTT
>JAIUND010004068.1:0-13302 GCA_034699125.1 Gisinianus flammeolus | reverse complement strand
ACCTATAGGTCAAGTACCCTTAGGGGTTGACCTGTGACCTCGAGGTTGCGTCCCTTAAATATAATGTGACCACTGTGTTCATAACGCACCCATTAGTTTTGACCTCCCCTTAAAAGCGTAGCCTCCAGGTCGACTTTTAGTTTTCGCCCCATTTGATTATATGCGTACATACGGCGGACTGACACACACACAGACAACTTTGCTACTTTATATATAAGTAATGATTATTCGTATTCGTATATGGTCAGAGTCAGAGTCAGAGTCAGAAGTAGAAGTGCATGTGAATATTGTGAATGTTGCGGAGGTAAGGAATGAATGAACTGAGTGAACTCAACTCACACGATCACATACGACTACAGACAGAGAGAGTTTCATAGTCACGCACTGCTCACTCTGTTCTGTCTGTACTCGGTGCACACAAAAAAACCACTCATCGTCAGTCCATTTAACTTTTATTTAACATTTTATGTATAAAGCGCATGTTAAACATATTTTATTATGACGTTTTAATTCGAAATAAAATGTATGATTTCCGATTGGTCTACACAGAGAAGGCAGAATCCAATGTACACAATTAGTACACATCCAAGTTGTGTACCTACTTAAGTTTTAAGTTGAACTTAAAACAAATATGTTTTCGTGCTTTGGATTGGACACTTTATTTTTGTTTTTAAGTCCTTTGATTAATTTCCAACATGCAAATGTTGGGTGGTAAGAATTTCCAGGATCAAAAATAATGACAGGAGAAGTTATTGAGGTAAAGTATAGGTACAAGGAAATTGTTAAAATTATGAAATTCCTGTTCATACATGACTTGAGCTTAAACTGCGCTTGACGCACACACACACCAACTCATAATATGAAATTCAACACTCAAAACATTATAATAATATTATATTATATTATTATGTTTTGAGCATATTTTATGCTCATTGATTTATCAAAATTCCCTACACATAGTATAAGATACGATAGATAGACAATCGTTTTTACGTCTTGTTCGTTTTAATGGGATTTTCGTGGCAGTTACATTGTAAATCCAAATGTAACATACTTAAAATTACATTACTTTTTTGTGATTATGGTTATATGAGCATGAAAGTAATTAAAGCAGCTAGTCGCACAGGAGTGTGAAAACTTCCTTGTTTGTTTACGGCTCTCAACCTCAACTCTGAATTATCCTCTGATTCAATTTTTTCCTGATTCAAATCCGTATCTCAAATTAAATTACAAGAAATGTTTATTCAACTGAATGTTTTTTTATTGTGTTCATTTAGATTAGACTAGACTGTACCCAAAAACCTAGTCAGAGTTGAAATTGTTGATTTTTCTAAAGTCTAAATATTTAATTGGGAATTGGGAAACGTCAGAAAAGTCTTGAGATGAAAAACAGATCCTGTACAATGTCAATTTTCCACAGTGTGTGTCCAAATACTGATGGTAAATAACAAATAACTGCTGTAGTAGTGAGATGTTGAATTTGTCAATCCATCATAAATAATGGAAAATAGAGAGAGAGAGAGAGAGAGAGAGAGAGAGAGAGAACAGAAAAGAATTAGGACAGTTTTGGTTTAGTAAAGAGAATCTAGTTCATGCTTCACGTCATCTAAATCTCATATTATCACCAACATTTTTTTTTCTCTTCTTGGTACAAAGTACAAGACGCTAATTACGAGCGGAATATCGACACAAAATGTTGTGTGTTCTTTTCAATGTCGGCATGTGAAGTTCACCTTGTTTCACAGTTCAATAGTTCGACTCGTGTGAGGCTTTGTGGTAGCCGATAGCTAAAATAACTTTCTTTTAAACAGATTGACGTACACACACAACGACGTTGAACAACTTATCATATACACAAGAGGGTTACAGTTCATTTCATCATGTGCCTACATTTCACTTCATTTTCATTCAACTATACCTACAGAAAAAAGCAAAAAGGATTTTCCACCCTTTTTTCAAAGTTTTTTCCTGTGCTTGCCGACGACATTTCTTGACGACTTGACTTTGTTGATGGAAATGAGAAATTAAAAGTATTTACTGGCCTCCCTTTTCTCAATATCAGACAGTATCTTATCCTATAGGTACTACTAAGTATATATACTCTGCACTGCATAAGAATTTCCTTTGATATGTTACATGGTTTCAATTTCAGTTTCCGATTCTTCCACATCATTTTTTAATGTGTTCACCACACACAGCTGACCTTTCCGCTAATTATCACTTGACTATACTCGGGAAATTGTACATAGTTGAGCTTGTAAAACAATAAAGGGGAAACGTTGACTTTATACGCATTACAAAGTACAAACGATGGGAAATGAGCTGAGAAATTATAGTGAATTAAAAACTGATCCACAAGCTATTAAATTCCTTGCATGAATGCATTTTCATTTGCCAACTATATTCTACTTTATGAAACGTTATCATTTTTAAGCATTGAGACGAACACGTAGGGATTTTGGGATATGAGGAAGGAAATTTTTGCATTTTTTTTTTTTTATGAATCTTATGATATTTGTTGGTTTGTATATTATAAGTTTATAAGTATTGAGTCAGGAGTAGTTCCGCTACGGGCAACGTATATTTTCTCAAGGATTTTTTTCTTACTCGAATTTTCAGTATACCACAAAAACACCACATTGAGTGAATGACTGCATAACTTCAGGCAATTTGAGTGTATCTGATCTGTATTGCAAATTTGACTAAATTCACTTTTGTTGCCCTATTAATTTTGCCAAACTTGGAAAAAAAATGAAAAAATCTGCATTATGAATAAAAAAACATGTGGAATCCCAAAGTATGAAATTATGAAATTTTAAAGGACATCGCACAATGTAAGCGTAAAATCCCCCCCAGACCGATTTTGATGAAACTTGGTAGGATGACACTTTAAGGTCCTTAGAGAATGTGTGCCAAGTTTTAGCCAAATCGCTCTGTTCCTTCGTCCCTTTAAGGGACCCCAAAAGTCTGGCCCAGAGTATATGGGTAAAAACTCAACTTTGTCGTACAAAGTCGAGGGACCCCTCAAATTGTAGGGAATTTCATGTTGACCAACATTAGTGAAGTGACCAACCGGATATCTTGACTCATTTGACCTCCAGAGGTCATCAAAGGTCAAAAGGCAAAGTTCATCAAAATTCTTTGTGTAAAAACAAAAAATGTTCAGAATTTTATCCTGATCAACAATCTGAAGTGGCCAAGAAAATATCTTCAACCATTTGACCTCCAGAGGTCAATAAAGGTCAAAAATCAAAGTTGATCAAATCGTTTTGTGTTAAAATAAAACATGTTCAGAATTTTATCCAGATCAACATTGGGGTGTTCAAATGGTGAAAGTCAACACTCGGTGATGGTGGGTTGGATGATGGGGTGACACCCGGATAACCTAGTCACACGTGCTGCACTAGTCAATTTAGTAGCACAACACATGAAGCAGAAGAGGGAGGCGTCCCCGTCGCCTTCTTTGGAAACGTTTTCATGCACATGAAATCTCATTCTGAAAGTACGATATGCAGTTTATTCTGCGTGTTGTTTTTGGCTTACAACTATGATTTTTTGACATTTGATGACCTCTGGAGATCAAATGGTTGAAGATATTTTCTTGGCCACTTCAAAATGTTGATCTGGATAAAATTCTGAACATTTTTTGTTTTTACACAAAGAATTTTGATAAACTTTGATTTTTGACCTTTGATGACCTCTGGAGGTCAAATGAGTCAAGATATCCGGTTGGTCACTTCACTAATGTTGGTCAACATGAAATTCCCTACAATTTGAGGGGTCCCTCGACTTTGTACGACAAAGTTGAGTTTTTACCCATATACTCTGGGCCAGACTTTTGGGGTCCCTTAAAGGGACGAAGGAACAGAGCGATTTGGCTAAAACTTGGCACACATTCTCTAGGGACCTTAGAATGTCATCCTACCAAGTTTCATCAAAATCGGTCTGGGGGGGATTTTCCGCTTACATTGTGTGATGTCCTTTCACGAATGAAACGCTGTTGTGAAATGTGTATTGGGAATTTGATACAGGTCATTCGTAAATCGTATAATAATAAAAATAATTATTATATAGTTACCTATCAGACTTTTGGTCTTTGTTTACATTTATGAATACAAATAAAAATATGCATGTTGTCCCTTGAAGGAGTTTAAATGGCAGTTCAAAGTAATTAGAATAATAAAGTGGGTAGATAAAAATCACATGATTACAGTTTGAGTTTTTGAACTGTGGCAATTGAACGTCGTCATATAATATTTGTAATCAAAACAGGAGCAGTTGAGAAACACAGAACAACAAACAATCTGCTCGTGGATTTTCATTTGATTTTTCATATTAGAAATTCCATGCATAGTTTTTCCGTGCTTCATTTACTCGACATTTGTTAATATGTGCTTGGAATATATATTTGGCTTTTTTTGTATCTAGGTATCTAGTCTTGAGAAAGAGATGAAAAGTAGCAGGTTATAGAAACTGTCGGGGATTGTTGTGACCGTTCAAGAAACTTGATAAAATTGAAGATAGACAGACAAAACTGTTGATAATAATACACGTTGGATATTTATATCTGTATGTTCTGACTGGAATCTCTCTATAAAAGAGTGTGTAATTTACATTTCCCAAGTCATGACATGAATCCATCTTTCATTCATTTACTCTTTTCATCAATTTTATCTTTTGAGTGGATCTCTATAGTTGTAAAGGCTATTTGAGATTTGAGTGAGTGAATGTGTGTGTGTGTGTGCAAAGTGACACGATTGAAATTTGAAATGAATATCAGTCACAGGATATAAAAAAAGGCAACTAATGAGCGAGAAAGGGAAATTTCATCTTGTATATATATATTCTTGAACATCTCGTGGTGGTGACCACCTAATCAATCTTTGTACCTACTTCAATGTATCTATTATCTGTACGATAGAAGTGGGAACATTAATAGAGTTCTAAACTTGGTGGTGTGTTCATTGTGAGATGGACTTGTGTGTATGTGTGTGTGTGTACTATTTGATATTCCACATTTGTATTCTCTATATTCATTCTCTTATAAATGAAATAATTTCAAGATTTTATTATGAATTTGATTCAATAGGTTAGAAGTGGAATCGAGTAAGTAGTAAGCAGACATCAGCGGAGACTGTATTATTATCTCTATTATATTATTATTATGCTACGCCTTTTTTCCTGTATCAAAATTATAGCATGTTTTTAAGTAGCAAACTCATTTAGGTCAATCTCAGAGTGAGTATATAAATTTTTATTCTCACCTCTCACTATACCATAACCACAGTTCAAGTTTTTTTTATATCATTTTTCTAAATCCTTGTCATAAAACAGCAAGTGAAAATTTCACTGTGAAATTATCAATGATATTTTGGGGGTTTTGACATTTTCTCAACCTGTCAAAAGAAATCAGAATAAAAAATGCTACTGTGATATATTGCAGTGTTTTTGTAGACTCTGCCACAGGAGACGAGTCAGTTGCTTTTGCTTATTTGCTTACACTTATCATCAACTGAGGAAATTAAACTTAATATATAGCTTTTACATTATACGGGGAAATCGGGATTGGGACTACACAGTTCATAAATATTAAATATTCTGTGCTGTACAAAGATTTGAGAAAAATTTAAAAATCCATTAGACTTTCAGTTGGATTCATTCAACTTTGATTTCCTATACTTTTCTGCTGCCCTCCTCGTGTGCGATCCGTTGTCTAATGTCCATAGCTGTATGAACATGAACATGAGTACATGGACGGACAGACCATCAGATCACAGATAACATTTAAAACATTAAAACTAATGAGTGTACAATTTCCGATATTGAACAAGTTGTGTGTGGTCTCACTCGTTTCAGCTCGTTAGTCTAAAGTAAAAGAGTATCTCTTCGTACACACACTTAATTGGACCCTGTGGGCTGATTCCATATGATACAGCTCATACATACATGCACACTTTTAATTAATGACGTCCATTTTCCAGCACTTTAAAAAATTAGACAATAAATCCGTATACATGCACATGATTCTGATACATTACATTGATCTACGTATGTGTGTACTTGAGTTACATTTGTACACATACTATTCGTAGTGTTATACCCGTTGAGTTCGGTATCCTGTCTGTTCAAAGGGGCATTGAATGTAAATGATTAATTTACAAAAATTTGTTATTATTCGTAATTTTAGGATGCCATATACAGATTTCCTTAAAACGTTTACAACGATGGAAGTGATTCATTTAGATGAGGAGACTTCTAAAGAAGAAGTCAGTCTACGGAATAAAACCCCTTGGCATGTGCGACAATATCAAGGTAGTGTAAACGTCATATAATATACATACAGATATATATGAGATTCAAATTATGCTTGTTATCAAATTGAGAAAAGGAAAATGAAGAAATGTGTATGTAATTGAAGATGAAATTACATGCATACATTGATAAATTGTTGTGATTATTTTGTGAGACAGGTTCCTGGATGAGAGGAGTCACAGCGGGAGGTTGTCGTAATAATGCTGGTAATTATACACTTCCCTAATTCCCCCCCCCCCCCACTCATCTATATGTATTTAACTATGTATTGTATGTAGCATTTGTCAATGAAATACAGACAACATCTCTTAAATTAAAATTACTCATCATTTCCCTCTGGATGAACTAGTTATTTTGAATCCACCAATATACTTAGTACGTAAAACCTGAATTTGAATCTGAATCTGCGAATCTGAATCCTCTCCTTTGCCTTACTTTTTTCATTCACAATAGAATTCGCACATTGGAAGGATATTTTATGATTGTGAATTGTAACACTCACGTCCAAATCTATTTTTTTTATTTGTGCGTATAAACTATACTGTAGTGGAGTTTACAGAGACATTAACAAAATTCAAGTCCAAACTGCACATGCTTTCTGTTTTCTGGTCAGTAAGGCAATGTACAGATTCACGATATATAGACATTTCCCTTCTCCTCATCCCTCTCTGTATCTGTATTGAGATTTAGAGAAATATACCAATGAATTTCATCTGTCATTATGGTTTCTGTTGTTAGTTACCGTACCATTTTCTGTTATTTGACTCTTTTATTTCTGTGTGTTTGGACAATTAATTTCAGTTTATTTTATTCCTCCTTTTTTCCCCTTGTGCACTCACAGATACATTTCACATTAATCCGCAACTTCATCTGACGTTGAGTGATATGGAAGAAGTCGTTTTATCCCTGAATCAGCATGCAATAATGGACCCTAAAGTGATTGGATTTACTGTGTATCCATCAGTAAAAAATAGTGACTCCATTGGGAAATCCTTTTTCAAGAAAAATAAAAGTCTGATTAATTCACAGTATACAAATAGCCGGCAGGTAAATTAGAAATCTCCTTTAAATATATTAAAATCCCTTGATTTCAATGGACAATGGATTGTGTAAAAGTGCAAAAGTGTATCGTAGCTATACATTACATCTATACATTTGATTTTTGATTGGTATTATTATCCTTATTATTATTATTATTATTATTATTATTATTATATAGGTGAGTCAACGATGTCAGCTTGAGCAAGGAGGATATCTTGTTCTACCCACAACGTTTGAGCCTGGCCAAGAAGCTTCCTTTACGTACAGAGTGTACTCGAATAAACCCTTGAAGCTCCGGTATGTCAACTCAAAATTCATAATTTATGTAATTCCATTCAGGAAATCAAATTGGATAGATAATTTCGAAATTAACATGAAGGAAAACAAAAGTATTCAATTCTATTGTGCATTGTTTTATTGTGGTTTTATATATACAGAGTTATTGACACCTCACCATCTCTTGCAAAATCCGCCATCATGAAGGTAATCATATATATATAGTCGTCATTTAATCCTAATTGTACCAGTAAAAAATAAAGCTTGGCGTGAGTCTGTCCGAAATATAATACAGACTAACGACGGTTAAAATCACATGTAATTCTTTATCTATTTAATTTTGAGCACGTGTCAATCATCTTTGCCTTAATTACTCTACCTGCGGTATAGAATGAATAATGAATGTCGACTCTTGCGAAAGTTTTTTTTTCTCCTTTAGATCATTAACGTTGTTTTTATTAGGTTTTTTTTTTTGGTGGGTTTGTACTTATAATAAAAATGGCTATGATTGTAATTTGGTACGGGATTTGATATCGATCGATCGATTTCCTTTGTCTTCACAGGCTGCTGCGATTGTGGATGGGAAAAATTTTATGCAGTACGAAGCAGTTTTTCTTCAATTAGCTGATGAGCACCGCACAATCAGCGCTTTTGAACTTCAAGAGCTTCTGGAAGCTTGCCTTCCCAATGACTACATAAAATCATGTGCACAGCTTGAAGTCTGTCGACAAGTCGTTCTTGCTATGGATGTACGTAACTCGATTAGAATGCATAGAAATAATCAAAGGTTTTACACACCTCAGATGTTTAGAATGGAGTCATTTACTGTGATGAAAAATGTTTTCAGAAATCTGGGATGGGGCGATTGAAATTCACTCAATTCAAAGATTTGATGTTCAGTTTAAAGTCATGGCAGAGCGCTTTCAAAAATCATACAAAAGAGAAAACTGGTGTTTTGAAAGCGGAGAGACTGCGAGATGCTCTCTGTGATGTTGGTACGTCTCGTTTGACACATTACTTGAAATGATTAAATTATATACATATTTTAGTATAGGAAATGAAAAAAACCTTGACAGTATTTGTGAATTTTCAGCAGTAACAATGATTTGTTTTTGTGCATGTATCCAGGTTTCATTTTGAACAATGAAATTCTTCAAGTTCTTACGCTCCGTTTCATGAGAAAGGATGGGACACTTCGTTTCGGGGACTTTGTTGGGGCTATCCTCCATTTAACCGTGGCTTTCAGTATAAACTCAATACATACATCATTTAATGATAATTAATCAGTTTTTATAGTGTTGTGAAATGTATGATACTCATCCTTTATATTTTATCTATTTTATAGCAACATTTGATAAGAAAGATCCTCTTCTCAACGGCCATGTCAAGCTGAATCTCGCAGAGGTATACACACAAACAACGGAAAAGCATAATTATATACATTTTACGGATTCTCTTCTCCTTATATACAATTAAAGTTACCCAGGATTTTAATCGCTTTTGATTTGATTTCAGTGGTTGAAATTGTCACTCATGTGCTAAACGCGGTGCCTTCTGCCTTCTGCCTTACAATAAAATCCTGTCATCGTTATCTTCACCAATAAAGAAAATGAACAAAAACAAAACAAAGGAAAAGACGAGGAGGGGTAAAAAATGTCATTCCGTCACTGTGATGTCTTCCACTGGTGATTGGTGCTTTTTTCAATATATGTATATGTACTACATACTTTTTTTTATATAGAATGTATATCAACTTGTGAAAAACTATCTTGAATTTAGAATATACACAATTAAGCAGTTTTGGTGTTTAGTTTTTGGATGGTAATTTTATATTCAATCATTGTGCACTGCATTAAATCATAAATGTACGAATGTCTCCAGTCAACTTTGTCATTAGTTTTCCTTTCAAGGAAAAAATTGAATGAATGGAAAAACAGAAATTGTTCTTGTCCTTTTCTCGTTTATAAATATTCATAAGTGTAAATATATAAGAAAGTGAAATGGTTGATGGATGTGTACTCCAAAATTGACGTTTTCAATGCATTAAAGTTATTTTCGTATTAGTTTATATTAAATGTACATCATTTATAGTTTAAAGTGGTCGAATGTAATGTCAAGGTATTTAAGTATGTCTGCCCCCATTTTGTCGTATCTGTACAATAATAATTATTAGTATTAGAATTTGATGTATGATCATTCTGTAAATATAGCTTGATGTATTATTGTATATCACATGAATAGCCGAAACATACAAAGTTTGCTCAAATTTTATTCACAGTAATGCAAATAGTATTATGTAATTTTACTATTTCTCGATATTTGATTGGTTTTCATCCAGAAAATTGTACTTCCAAGTGAAATTGAAAGTCAAATCTGAATTCGAAATTCGAATACTCTGAGGCGCTTTATCAGTTTTTGGAATGAATTCCTTTTCCTTCTTCAGTTTTTACTAGTTTTCAAGTAGCTCCGCTATTTTTTTTTGTGTGAATTGGAGTCCTTTTTAGAATTATCAATTATTGAATCTTTAAATATATGTCAGTGCCAGTATTAGTAAAAATGGGTTGGTTACATGAATGGGAAAATGTGTGCTTGATTGTAATGTGTATGTTCAGTATTTACATGTATGCAAAGCTTTAAGTCATTTACTTTGTTCTGTTGTGTGTTTGTTTGTATGTGTATTCAATCGTACAGTGTAAGGCCACTATAGTTAACAAAACGTCAACGACATACTTATAAAATAAATATACAAAGTACATGAACATTATGATTAAAAAACCTTTTATACGAATTCAATTACGATCTATTTATAGGATTTTAGTTGTAGCTTTAATTACTCTACGTTTAAGACCAATAAAGAATTTTGTGTGAAAATTAAAAATGTGTAGACATATATACGATTTTGAAATAAAATACAAAATTATGAATATTGTATTATATAAGATATAAGATGATGATGCAAAAGTAAATAAAGTAATTTGAACTTGCCATAAAAATACAGATATTTATGTACATCCCTGGAAATTCATTTGATCTCATACAGTCAAAGTTCAGTGACAAATAGAAATGATGTTTTTATATATACTTTTTACATATCGAATTCACTCTTGGATGCATCTTCATTTAGGAATTGCGAATATGAGTTGAGTTGAGTCATCTCACACACACACATAAAATGAGTTAACTTCTGCAGATTTTAAGTCGCAGTCCATATTCATTTTTTTGTCTGCAAAATTCAACCAGTGTATGGACTATGGAGTACTGATACATATGCACTTGGTTTGCAAATTCGTGCGAGTATGTACGATATGTATGACCATTACTTTGAATTTTGGCCTGAAATGACGCGAGTCATTTTTTACACACCTCCACAAAAGATTCACACTTGAACATATATATATATACGAGTGAATCTTGATTTAGTATTAATCCAAGTATGAATTTTATTTCCAACCAAAACTGCCTCCCACAAACTTAGTATAAACGACAGATGAATATGAAAGGACTCGTCCAAACGGAAGAGTTGAATTTAAAACTACTCCATGGAAATTGAATACAAAAAGGTATACAAGTTCATTTGATATTCTTCATGTAACAAAATCCATTTATATTTATACGTTGTGCTTATCGTTAGACTCGAATTCACTCGGTATGTTCGTCACAGAGACCACAGATAAAACTTATCAGAATTAAGTTGGGGATGTCAATAATAATATGTAGTAAAATATGATGCTGTAAGATTTGAATTAAACTTGCATTAAACTTTTTCTGTCTGTCAAGGGTTATCTCTCCTTTTCCTTATCTTCATCGTCCTCTTATATTATACAGCTTCTCTTCACTCTTCACTCTTAAAACAGATTACTGATTACTGTTTACCCTTCACTTTTAACTAAAAGACTATTTCCTTATTTAGAATAAACCCAAAGACTTTTGTCGTTAGTCTCACTTGATTTCCCTTCTCGAGAACATCGTGAAGAATCTCAGAATGATTTCATAAATAAATCCTCATTAGTACGCATATAGTCTTTACACATTTGTAAGCGTTTTCACTCTCAAAATGAGGATCCATATCCAAATTCTTGTGGGTGTCATTTGTGTCATTTTACACAGTGCAATTGTTGTTGAACCTCAGTTTCAGCGGAGAGATCTCCGGCGGAATCCACCAGCACCGGACCAATCAAGAAATGGTCCACAAATCTAGTAATAAATACATACATACATATTTTCTTCGTCGTGTGCATTTTCATTTTCATCAAAGGATGGATAAAGTCTCATGGAGTTTCATGATGAATCTTGTTGTACCTATATATGTATAGTTCAATTGGAGGGTCGGGTGCACAAATTCGACCAATGACGGGGAATGGTGGGGATAATAATAATAATAATAATGGATGGCCGTGGAGACCGAATTTTGTAGACTTTAATGTAAGTACAAAATAATGAATTTTTTTTTTAAATAGTCAAATCAAAATTTGGAAATTTTTATCCACTTTAATTGAAAAGTAAAAGTTGTGTGTGTTCTTGATGATATTTTAAGCCGGTCGTAATGGCTATATATATTAGTTCATTTACTTTCCTTTCACAATTGCGTATATCCTGATGATGATTGTGTGCAATTAGGACTTGTTATCACTGTGAGTCTTAAACTTCCCTTCAAAGCAGTTAACTTTTACAAAGTTAGTGATACGCCACAGCGAACACTAAAATGAAATTAGTTTAAATTGGTTTTGTCATTTCCTTTTTTGGGATATGTGAAGGAGCGATACCCAGGACAAGATCAGATGGCTGTCGAATCTCGAGTTTCCCCTCAAAGACGTGAACGAGAGGAAATCCTCAATCCCAATTCTCGTGCTGTCGTCGAGTCAAGAAGACAAATCTCTACCATTTCCGCTCATCCAGATCCATTCGATTTATTTAACTCTCGTAATTGATTCTACTTCTAAAAATAAATACTTTGTTTGAGAAAAACCATCAAGTCTCGCATGTTTTAGATATTTGGAAATTTGATTTCAGAATCGAATGGAAATCGAGATCAATCCTCGTCATATCCAATATGGAACATTTTTAGTCCTGCACTTTTAAAACCCTGGTGGAAAGGGTAATTCATAATTCATAAGCACTTTAGTAGAGTTGTAACTTCAGTGGAAACTCGATGTAAAAAAATGTGTACAGAAATGTCATGTCCCCAAATCATGAAAAAGTCGATAATTTCCAGACCGAATGTGTGTATAAAACGAGAGGAGGAAGATGACAATGTGGATGGACTACTAATACAAAATGTTCTGCCGAGTGATTCGCTTGGATCTCAAAATACGTCTTCAGGTCATCCAGGGCTTCACATGAGATTGTCAACTTGTGAAGATTTGGACACGACGCACACATGTACTACGCGAATGGTCGGACCAAGCCTCAGCAAAATCCTTACCACGACTTATGAATGTTGCAACGGCTACGTCACTAATATCCGGAAGCAAGAATGTGAACGAGGTAGTCAAACTCACACTCTTTTCCTATCCTTCTATGTAGGTATATGATAAATGAATGGATTGTTCATGATAATTACGTTAATTGCCTAACAGCGTTGTATGATTCCTCAAGTAATTCCTTTCGGAATCGATTCTAGAATTGGAATTACCTGGAATTACCTTGGAATTGGAATTAGCATAGGAATTAGGC